>JBBPFD010000288.1:0-42217 GCA_038363315.1 Mugilogobius chulae
GTTTAGAGACCATATTTTTAGTAAACCAATCTGCTTGTTTTCACCTATATTGGCTATTTTCATGAGGTTTTATGCTGGACAAAATGGGCGATGCGTTATAGACAGGCATGTCTGTGTCTATGAGACAGGCTGTTTGTTCAGGAATAATTAAGAGCGTACTCATGTTTTATTCATGCTTTATTCATGCTTTACTAAGGCAAATTAAGGCGTATTAATTATAAAGAGATACTGAATTTTGTTGTCTCTCCCCTCGATAAACGGTAGCTGCAACTGCCCCGGCAACAAGCCCCGCCCTCTCTCTAGTCATTATAATAACTCACTGGAATATATGGATTTGGCTCCGCCCACGAAAACCTCGACATTTACAATTTTACACATAAAAAATATATTCTACTTTAAATACACTGTCATTCTGTATTTAATTGTGAAAAGAAGCATATTTACATTTCATACAGCTGCATTAATTGTACATGATTTAAAAATAAAATACAACCCTGTTCTCTGTGCTCGTGGGTAAAAGTCAGTTTGACTAAAGGTCTTTCCTTCATCACAAACTCAAATTTAATCACAGTTTTAATTAGTCTCCTGGTTAATGAGCCGGTCAAAGACACTGGCCTTTAGTCCAGATTCCAGATAAACACTGACATTTTGTTTTTGTTTATGTCAAATTATCATGAATTAAACTGCAGATCGTCACACTCAGATACTTTTGATCAGGAAATTTAAATTATTTCATTATTTATTTGAAGTTTTAGAATTTCACTTTGTAAGATTCTGACATTTTGAACACTTCTTTTAAGAGTTTGGCTTGTGTTGGTGAACGCTGCCCCCTGCTGCTCACATTAAAGACTAGACTTTGACTTAGATTGGTGTGATTGTTCTTTTGGTAAATGTTTATCATGGTTTTACAGAAGTTAAGTTGAAAATTGTAAGAAATTGACAAATAAAAGATGAAAACTCCAGGATGTAATTCCCGTTCTAAATCAGAAACCTTCCACATGTGAGGCTTACTCTGCGTTCTGATTGAGAAATATCAAACAAATGAACAACATGATCATTGTTTTTAAATGAATTATAATAAGTCAGATTTACAATGACTTTCAGTACAAGTAACAGTACATTTGAACACCTTCAGTGACACGCCAGAGGAAAGAAACTACCAAAAAGAGACCTCTCTACAGCAGAGGTTCTCAAACTTTTCAGCACTGGGGCACCCTTAGGCGTTCTTACCCTAAGCCGAGGCACCCCTTACAATTACGTGTAGTATTTTACTTTAAATGGGCTGTTTTTTTGTTTTTGTTTTTTAACCCTTCTCAGGCGGGCCTTTTTTACCTCACACGTCTGACTAAAATCGGTAAAAACTCAAACTAAAACTGTTCCTGAACCCTTTGGAGCACAGGCAAATGGCTGGGGTCTTTTTAAAGCTGTATCCCTGTGTTTTGCTTCTGATGTCCAACAGGCTCATCAGAAGTGAGAACTTTCTCCAAGCAAAAGAAAAACAAAATCTAAATTCCGCCTAAATTTTTTTTGGTAGATATAAGGATTATTAAAGCTGGTGTTGACAGCTGAGACATAAATGACACTAGATTTGGCATATTTGGGGTTTTGACAATTCCTCTGTAAAAGCTGAAGGCAATTGAGGTAAAAATGAGTTTTAGGGACCCAAAATTACTCAAAAAAATTTAGGCGGAGCCAATACAAAAGTCCTATTAAAATTTTTGAATTTTTGAGGACTTTTTTTATTTGGAGGCTTAGAGCTGAAATCTAAGTCTGGATCATCCGAGAATGGCTGATTTTGCTCTAAATAAAAGGGATACAATGGGATTTTTATATTTAACCTTTCCAGGTGCTTCTTAGTATGCTTTTTCAGACACTCAACAAAATTGAATTTTTAAAGAAAAAGTGGGAGGGGCCCTCCGACTGTTAAGGGTTAACATGCATAGCTTATTTAAATTTCATTGAAATTTGCAATAAAAACCTCCACCAAACACCAAAGGAACATTTTATTAAATTCAATGTGATATTCTGTTTTTTTTTTATATTTAAAAGTATTTTTTCCTATTGCATGATGTATTTTTATTATTATTAAAAAGTTTTAAAGCATGTTTTAAAATCATTTAAATCAGAAGCTCTCATGGGGCCCCACTCTAGCTCCGCCCCTGTAAACCCAGCGCACAGAAGCTTCAATGTGACCAGACTGTCCTGTGTGATCAGAGAAAACGCTGCTGTTCCACAAACTTTTGTCAGGACAGGACTTCTGTTTTGCAAACGCAAAAGCTCCAATGATCACTTTAACGATTTCCGCGATGCGCTGTTACGCGCCGCATCGAGTTTCTATCCACGTACGTTTTATTTCACTTTATGTTTCAGACCTTTCCTTCGCAGATATAAGTCAGATTTGAACAAATGAAGCACCAATACAAAGCTCTAGTTTCATAGAATAACGCTGGTGTGGCAAACCCTTCTTTAAGACACTATCTGCTGCTATAAGCTCTGATATGACACAGACACACGCAGCCTCTCTGAAGTGAGGATGAGAGAGAGGAAAAAAGAAACGCTGTTGGAACATAAATGTTTCTGAGCGCTCTGGGTGTTGGTCTATGCTATATTCAAAAGCCTTTATTTGAAAAATTCTATCAGACTCAACAATTTCCCGCGGCACCCCTGGACTCACGTCGCGGCACCCCCTTTGAGAACCCTGCTCTACAGTCTCACATCTTTCTCCTAGACAATTAGAGTTTTGTTTGAGCCTATGGCCTGTCGTTAATGTTTCTAATGTTTGCTCCAGAGAAATTTACAGAAATGGGTTAGGGATTTTTTGTTTATCAACACGGGCGATGTGCACGCACCCTGCCTGTAGAAAGAGCCACACAAAACAGTGGAAACTAGTGTTGTCACGATACTAAAACATCATCACATTTAATCTTGTGCAATACTGTGTTACCATGGAAACATCTCTGGTACAACTCACTCATGTCACTTTATCTGATATTATTTATTCACCTCTATTTACACTTCCTTAAATGCTGCTCTGTACATAAACATACTCATACTTCTACCTCATATTTATTACTGGTTATTTATTCTGTTCATCTGCTGCAGTTGTACATAATCATAGTCATATTGTACATAATACTATATACTATATACTGATGCCACTTTATCTATTTATCCTGTCATATCCTGCACTGTGCCATAGCAAACATTTATTGTAAATAATAGTCTTGTAATTATTGTATCTTTATATATATTTAAGTCTATTTTATTTCTATTATCTTGTTTGATTGCATGTTTCTATTTTCCCTGCTGTTCTTAAAATGTGCGTTGCAACACTGGAATTTCCCCATTGTGGGACAAATAAAGGATATCTTATGTTAAAATTTCAAACTCGATTCGATACTTAAAAAAAAACTCGATACTCAATACCAATTTCGATACCACGGTGCCAACTTTAAATTTTTCTTTTCTTATGATAGTATTTTTACTTTTAATATATATATATATATATATATATATATATATATATATATATTATTTATTTTTTTTAAATGTTTTTCTTTTTGATATTATTAAAACAATAGTATTTTAAATATTATTTGTTTATTATTAACTTGATTCATGAACGTTTACATTAAAGGGGCACTATGTAAGAAAAACAAACAAACAAAGTGATTTCCACTTTTGAACACCAGAGGAGCCTTTCACATGCATTTTGCCTATTAAGCATGCTAACATCTAGCGTCAATGATCCATATTCCGGCCCGTAATAAAACATTTCAAATACGTATAAATGTATCACAGTTGATGTGGATTGGTTAACAGTGCTCTCTTAAGTATTCATGTTGTAAAGAATGTTCATTTCCTGTTTAGTTCATTTCTATGGAGTTTCACTGCCTCAGTCTAAAATGAAAAAATACTTTAAGATCAGGCAGTGAACAGTGAGCAGTTGGTGATTTTCTCTGAAAACATGTTAATACTTTACAATGGAGGAGATATTTCACCAAAGAACCAAAGTGTGTTTATAAAAGATGTGTTTGTCTGTCAATGCTAATGCTAAAGTCTGACAATTTGAAAATAAACAACTTTTATGCACAGGGTCAAGGTAAAATTCGGAGGAAAACTTTACAGACATTTTACAGACATGGACGATTCACACAGAACTACAGAAACTCAGATGACGACCGTAATTATTACAATTTACATGAGCTCCCGAGATAAATATGATGCTGTGCGAATTATGAACTCCAAAATTCAATTCTTACATACGGTTCCTTTAAGATCATGCTTTTGTGCAATAGTCTGCAGATCCAGCAGGTGGCGGCAGAAGACTGAGAGCTCCGGGTTTAGACCGTGGATCTATTTAAATATCGGTCTAGACTGGATTCTCGTTTCTTTCTTCGTCCTGAGGCTGTAAAGCTTGAGTTATGGACATGTTATTGTGTTTCAGCAGCACGTTCTGTCGGTGTAAGTCCAGAGAGCAGAGGAGAGTTAAACACAGAGATAATAATGGTATTTTACATAAAAGAGTGTTTGTCAGAGAAGACACTCAGGTTTATCAAGAGTTTTAAAATCACTTTACTCACTGTATATAGCTTTTTACAAAGAAAAAAAATCTAAATCCTGCTTAAAACACAGAAGAAGAAGAAGAAGAAGAAGAGTAGAAGAGGGAGAAGAAGAAGAAGAAGAAGAAGAGAAGAAGAAGAAGAAGAAGTAGGTGAACAAGAAGAAGAAGTAGGTGAATAAGAAGGAGAAGAAGAAGAGAAGAGAAAAGGAGGAAGAATAGTGGAAGAGGAGGAGGAGGAGAAAAACAAGATGAAGATGGCAGAGTAGGAGGAGGAGAAAAGTAGAGGAAGAAGATTTAAGAAGAAGAAGAAGAAGAAGGAAAAAAGAAGAGAAGAGAAAAAGAGGAGGCGGAGGAGAAGAAGAAGAAAAAGAGAGAGATGAGGAAGAGAAGAAGAAGGAGAAGAAGAGAAGGAGAAGACGAAGAAGAAGGTGAAGAAGGAAAAGAAAAGAGAAGAAAAGAAAAAAGAGGAAGAGAAGGAGATGATGATGATGATGATGATGATGAAGAGGGGAAGAAAAAGGAGGAGGAGGAGAAGAAGAAGAAGAAGAAGAAGAAGAAGAAGAAGAAGAAGAAGAAGAAGGCAGAGGGGGACGAGAAGATGATGTAGAAGACAAAGAAGAAGTAGGTGAAGAAGAGAAGAGAAAAGGAGGAAGAATAGTGGAAGAGGAAGAGAAGAAGAGAAAGAAAAAGATGATGAAGAAGGAGGAGAAGAAGAAAACCCCAAATTCATCTAAAACGACTCGTTGTTGTTACTTTGAGGTCATAATAATCTGGATTTACACTGTTTACTTTATGTCTCATAGTAAACTCTATTAACCTGAGTGTGACTGTTGTTGGTCCAGTTTGACCCAGCTCAGTCCAGTTCAGGTCAGTCCAGTTCAGGTCAGTCTGACCCAGAGACTGAACAATAAGAACACTTCCTCCTCGTTATCTCAGACGGTCACATGTTCACAGGTGGAACTCTCTGCATGGAGGTGAAAAAGAAACTATACAAATCAGTAAAAAAATATATGTAAAAATGTGAAAATATATACATGTTCTTTGTGTCCCGTTAGAAAATAGTTGTTTCTAATGGAAGTCAATGAGACAAAATGGCTCCAACAGAACAAGAGACAAAACTACAAACTGCTTCTGCACAAAAACTACAAAATCATCCAAGATTTGGAACATGTCCAATGCTGGAAGAAAAGCTCCAAACAAATCCACTTTAGATTCACATTTTGAGTCACATTTTCACCTCTGAGAATCTGCTTTTTAATAAGTCTGGACACAAGAAAAAAACCAAGAGGAGTTTTTTTTAAATGTGGTATTTTTAGTCACAAAAGTGGATTCACAGATTAGAAGGTTTTTGTATGAAAGACTCCGGGCAGATGATATACTTCTGACTCTGGGGTAATGTTTTTGTTTTGTTAATCGTTTATTATTCCTACAGCCGTGAGCAGCGAGCTAATATCTCCCAGAAATCACGAGTTATAAAGAGAGTCAAGTGGTGTAAACCTATAGAGCACATTAGGAGAGGTCAGAGGTCAGAGCCTCATTAGAATCACTGTTCAATTCAATTCAATTCAATTATTTTTATATAGCCCAGAATCACAACAACAAGTCATCTCAAAGGACTTCAGGTAAAAGTGGAGGAGTCCATGCGGGGAGGGACCAGTTCAGACAACCAGGGGGCCTCGGCACTGGAGCATCCTAGGACAGACACACTCCCAAGGGGGATGGGACAGGAACGACAAGATTAAAAATAAGATAAAAGGATATAGAGAAAGTTAAGATAAAATATAGTAGGAAAGCTAAAACAAGAGCAAGGAATAAAAGGAGGAAAAATGATAAAACAAGATAATAATATAAATATACTTAATGTGTACTAATAATAAATAGAATTAAATTTAATAATAGTTAAAATAGATAAAATAGTTTTCTGTCCTTGCTTCTCCTCCCCTCAGCCCACCAACCCCCGGCCACGCCACACTCCGCCCCCCAGACCATCCGACCCCCAAGCCACCAGAAGCCCCCAGCGTACGGCGGCCCACAGGTCCCAAGTCCCAGCCAAACCCAACAGGAGCCAAATAAAATTGTCAAATAAAAACAGATCAAAAATGGCCCAACAAACAGCTATAATAACTGCTCCTGTAGCCGTAGCAGTCCCTAATGTGTGGGGTTTATGTAAGTACCTTTTTCTAAGTGAATGCGTTAAAGAAGTGGGTCAATTAACGAGTCTGTCGGAAAGTGAACAAACTTCCTAACAGATTCTGGACCCACTTATTCCTAATCTTTGTTCGTGAAATTGGAGGGTTGTGTTTGTGTCTAAATGCGTTAAAATTGCCCGGCTACAGGAGCACAGAATAGGCCAGAGGCTATGCTCACTTATCTGTTGAGTTTCT
Source organism: Mugilogobius chulae (assembly GCA_038363315.1). Taxonomy (NCBI): domain Eukaryota; kingdom Metazoa; phylum Chordata; class Actinopteri; order Gobiiformes; family Gobiidae; genus Mugilogobius; species Mugilogobius chulae. The sequence goes on from JBBPFD010000288.1 coordinate 6,949, forward strand.
AACCGTTTAGTACCCAAGTCAAATGCTTGATTTTTCTCCAACCAAGTTATGCCATACACTAGTGACCGCAGCACATTTTACATGTTTGACATGGAATTTATTACAACAATAAAATGCAGTGGTTATAAATGAAAATATATGAGTAAAAATAAAATACTCCTAAAAACACATGACAAAGGGGGCACTCGGTGTGTGAGATCATGATTAGGGGACACTCAAGATGGGAACCACAGTCATACACCATCACTTTGCGTTGGTGGCTAAAGTTCATATTTTAAAATATTTACTGAAGAGATTTGGGTAAGGTTAGGGTTAGGGTTAAGTTAAGTAAATTTGGTTAAGTATTCTAACCAGGTAGTGGCATAACTGTTTCGTGAAACTAAAGACGCATGTCAAACACAAGGTTTACCGAAATCTTATATTTGTGCCAGGAGTAATCTTGAGTCTTACTCTTTAAGTTTCAGACAAATTATTTCATTAGATTACGTCATTTTTCAGACTAATGCGTATGTTTATTCAGTGATTGTCACTTCTATAAATATTAAAAAACTGATGAAATTGCGAGATCTGGCCCTAAAGAAATCTCTTTATACAAAGCTGAACACCGATCTCTTAATGTATAAAAGTTTAAGGAATAAAGTAGTCAAAGAACTGCGTAAAGCACAAGCATTGTATTACACTAAACTCATAGAAAATGTAAGGGGAAATAACAACTCCCTCTGGAAACATTTAGACAATTTGACCAATTAAACCCTAAAAAACAAGGGAATCAGGGAACTTGTCATAAACAACAAAATTATTAATAACAATGTGCACATGGCTAAGGAATTTAATAGTCACTTTGTGCAGTCAGTGGAAGAAATAACAAAACATTTTGAGGTTGTTGAGGATTTTAGTGTAACCCAAATGATAACGAATGACTCTTTCCAAATTTTAGACATTGATGAAACACAAGTTGAAAAAATAATTACCAAATTATCAAACTCCAAATCAAATGATGTGTATAACATAAACAGTAATTTTTTGAAAATTATAAAAATGTGTTAGTCAAACCCTTAACATACCTGATCAATCTTTCTTTTAGAACTTGTACATTTCCAACAGCATGGAAAAGCAGTTGTTGTCCCAATATTTAAATCTGGAGCCAAAGATTGTATGTCTAATTATAGACCCATTGCTATTTTACCAATTTTTTCTAAAGTAATTGAAAAGGCTGTATCGTCACAATTAATTGATCACCTTGAGGCCCACCAGCTCCTACACCCACAACAGTTTGGTTTCAGAGCGGGTTACTCCACTGAAATCGCAAACTGTTGTTTTGTTGAAAGTCTAAAAGAGTCTCTGGACAAGGGGCAGGTGGTGGGGGCCATATTCCTAGATCTAAAGAAGGCGTTTGAAACTATTAATCATAATCTACTTTTAACTAAAATGTCATCTTTCAATATCTCTCCAGAGGCAGTCCAGTGGTTTGCATCTTATCTCCAATCTAGATCACAGTGTGTTAAAGTGGCGCAAGATAAATCATCATTCTTAAACACACACATGGGCATTCCACAGGGCTCCATAATCGGTCCGCTGCTGTTCAGTCTTTTTATAAATGACTTACCTCAGTCCTGCTCAGGTGTCAAATGCCAGCTTTACGCGGATGATGCTGTTTTTTATGCTCCCGCTAAGACACCGGAGCAGGCTGCAGCAGTCCTGTCTGCATGTATGACAGAGGTAAGTAAGTGGCTCAATCAAAATCAGTTAGTGCTAAATTTGACCAAGACCTGATCTATGTGCTTTTCTATTAGAAAAGTAGACCTCATAAAATTTCAAATCAAGCTGCAAAATAAAAATGTTAATCATGTAACAGAATTTAAATATTTAGGGTTGGTGCTAGACCCTCAATTAAAATTTGACAGACACATCAAACACATTTCCAAAACTATTCAAAGTAATCTGAATTGTTTCAAATTAATTCGACATTACATACCAAACCAGGCGGCCATGCTGTACATGCACGGGATGATTTTCTCCCATATATCATACTGCATGACAGCATGGTCCCAGGCTGCTCCCTCTGTCATCAGGAGCATTGGTTCATTTTACATCAAGCAATTAAAATTATGGATAAAAAAACAATTCGGTATCATCACTGCAATATACTTAAGAAGTATAATTTGCTAAGCTTTGAGAGCTTTGCCAAATTATACTCTCTTAAACTTCTTTTCAAATGTATGAACAATCTAGCACCAGAGCCACTACGTACATTTGTTCAAAGACAAACCAGCAGCAGAGTCACTAGAAGCACAGCAAGTAACAACTGTGCAATCCACACCGCAGAACCACATTCGGACAGTCTGCTTTTTCTTGTAAATATGGTAATCTATGGCAGTGGTTCCCAACCTGGGGGCGGGGACCCCCAGGGGGGCGCCTGAGATTCCAGGGTGTCCCCAGATCTTTGTCTGTTCAGAGGGTCAAGTTCTAAAAGTAGTTATAAGTGAAACTTTATTAGTAAAAAAACACAAATCAGAGCACCAATATGCTACAAGAGTTGTTTATTTGGCTGAAATCAATGTTTTAAATTCTAATTTTCATCATACACTAACAATTTAGAGGCTACCGGTTTAAACAGGGGGGGCTCAACAAGTCTCCCGTTCAGTCAGGGGGGCTTCGAAGAAAAAAGGTTGGGAACCACTGATCTATGGAACTCATTTCCACTGAACTCAAGTGCATATCAGAGCTAAAGTTGTTCACCACAAAGCTCAAGGCTTGGCTAAAAATGAATCAAAGTCGTGCCCATTTGTAAATATTGTAGCGTGTTTATGTGAGAGTGTTGAGTGTGTACATGTAAAATATGAAACTGCACTGTTGTAAATATTAACATTTTATTGTTATATTTTATCTGTAGGGAAAAGCCCAACCAGGGACAGGAGTTGAAAATTAGCAGTAGCTATACACTCTATATGCGTCGCATCAGCTGCATGCTTTGCTTGTAACTATGTCTGATTGCAATGTCCTTGTCAAATAAATAAATAAATAAATAAATATATAAAGATCAAACACAGAGACTATTATTTGTGGTGTGTCAAAGATTAGTAAGAATATTTTAGTTACAACCGGCCCTTCGAGGACGACCACCATTCTAATGTGGCTTTTGTCAAAATAAGCTGGACCTCCCTGGTTCAGTGTTTTTAGTTCTACTGACTCGTTTTGTAAAGAAAGTGATGAGGAAACTGCAGAAGCACCAGTGAGCTTCCTTTTAATGACGCAATAAACAGGTCCTAACTATAATCAATTCTATGTGAATGAAGTGAGTTAGATGATTTGTCTCCTGAATCATTCACAACCAGACAAAACACAATTTTAAAAAACATGTTTTATTATCAAACACAATATAAAAATCTGTAGACAAATAGATAAATCTTATAAAAAATAGATTCCACTGTAGTTCCAGTGTCAGAGTTAAATATGAGCCTCCCTCACAGAGGGAAAGTCCTGCTGCCAATGTGGCACAATCACGTCAGTGTCAATGTTCCTCGTGAGGAGCTCAGTCCAGTGCAAACGTCATCAATCATAAAGCTCAGAGCTCAGGACTCAGAGTCTCAGAGTCTCAGAGTGTCAGAGAAGCGCCGAGGCTGCTGGGAAATCCTCTCAGGCATGTAATGTCAGGCTGGACTGTGTAAAGAGACGACTTCCTCCGACTTTGGACAAAACCTGAAACACAACACATAAGACTTGTTATTGAAAACGCTCCAATGAGTCTGGACATCTAAACGTAATAAATATAAATGAACAGAATTCACAAATCACAAAGGCTGCAGAAGAACCTTAGAGAGCGTTTGACAAGTTTGTGTGACATGTTTGAAACAGTCTGACTTTGAAAGCATGAAGTGTTTTTATCTGCTTTATCAGTTTGGAAAAATATAATAATAATCCCAGTTTTATCAGAGAAGTAGAATCTGTTTTCAGCTAAAAGCAAAGTTACTTCAACATAACATTACTCCAGTAAAACCAGGCTTATGTCCATCTTTACTTTCCTGGACAAGTTTGAGTCAGATTTTCTACACATGACTTGAATCCTAACACTCCCTTTGTTTTGACGGTTCTGGTTTACAGTTTAACCTGCTCCAGATAATCTTTGGACGCTGCTCTGCCAACACTTCAGCTAAAGAGCGTCCCAGAGCAAAGGTGGAAGTGTGGTTGTGTAAAAGCAGCTGGTTTCTGTGGGAGACTTGTTTTTGTTCTTTTCTCTGGACCTGAGGCGAGTGGACGAGCGGACAAAGGTTTGCAGATGATTGACTAAGTTTCAGCCAGCAGAAAAACAAAGATAAGATACTGCAGGTTCTACTGTATTTTCAAAACACTTCAAAGTCCACTCGGAGCTCAAACAGAACTAAAGACTAGAGCTCTGAACCAAGACTAAACCAGGACTAACCAGGTCTAAACTAACAACTGACTCATTTACTCATGAACCCTGGACTTGTTATTTCAATGCATTTGTTTTTATTTCAAGCCTAAATATTTGCCACTGGTGTATGGACGTTTGAACTTAGCTTTGTCACTGGATAATTTGCTCTTGAAAATACATGTTTAACCTACACAATGTCGTGTCAATGCATGTTCCAGTTCTGCCTCAACTCATTTCTGGGTAAATGTAAGGCATGTTATTGATGAACTTTAATAAAACTCTAATTTTAAAGGGATCCCTGGCTATGAAGACAAATGTGGCTAAAATGCTAGTACAGGTCATGTTTACTAAAATAAATTACAAACAAATATATAATCGCCTATTATTTTTATAAAATTGTCATTGTTTTGGAGCCACTGAGAGCAGCCATATTGTCCAGGTGCAATGCATTCTGGGTTGATGATGTCAAATGGTTGCTTTTGGTTGTTGCCATGGTTGCTCTGCCGTAGTTGCTCCCAAGGCTGTTACCTTGACAACCACCAGAAGACACAGACAACCATTTGATGTCATACCCAAAGCAAAATGGCCGCCTCCATGTAATTTCTTTAAACTACTATTTTAATAAAACAACAAATACTTTCAAGGTATTTGTCCTGTATTTATATAGAGATGATATTATAAGTGTTTTAGGGTAAACATGTGATTATAGCAGGGTTCACTTTAACCCACTTTAAGCTGCACACTGCAAAAAAAAAAGATATTCTGAGCTGGATCAGAACCAGTTTTTAATCTAAACTAACAAATAAACTTTTAAATGAGCTATGTCTAACTTTTTTAAGTTGATACAGGTCCCTAAAACTCATTTTGAAAGAAAATATTTCAGCTTTGAAGAGGAATGCTAGGCTCGGGAAGCATCTGTGGTTACTATGGAAATAATGTCAAATCCGCCATGTTTGTTGTCAGTTTATCAGAACTTCCATAGGAATACATTAGACAAAACGATTAACAAAAGTTATCTAAACAGCCGTGGAACAACCCAATAACTGCTGGGTCATACTGGTAAGTTTATTATCACTCTGTATGTCAAAATATGATTTAATAAACGCTATTTTCTGTATTTAGCTATTTAAAATCTCCATTGGTTTAACATTGGACCAACTGAACATTCTACAGCTGTATGATGTCACGTTACCGAGCCTAATACTAAATCTGGAGTGATTCTGTCCCAGACTGTGACTCCAGCTGCTTCTGAGATTTAACAAAGACATTTTAGACAGACTTTAAAGTCTGATGTTCTTTGGTGCAGCGCTTGTTCTCACATAAAACTAGAGGTAAAATCTACAAAACCTCAGCCTCACAAAGAGTCCAGACGTGTTTCAGTTGAATTTTAAATGATTTTACTCAGGGTTTTAACAAATATGGGCCCCCATCACAAGGCGTTAAGAAACATTGGTAAACTTTTGTTCTTGTTTATGTCGATATGAACTATGTGTTGAAGGCTTTACCATTGTTTGGACTTGATTTTCATCTCTTTTCTAACCATTTTGAGCTCTAAGTTTGGCCTAAGTCTAAGTCTGTTTTGATATAGTGTTATTAAAAGCGTCTCACCGTTTTGCGTGGTCTCGTCTCTCTCCATCGTCACGTCTTGTTTTCGTCTGAACGACTTCATCCTCTTTTGTCCGACCTGCCAGGAATCACAAAAGCGTTAAACTCAAGCACAAACAGAACAAACACAGCTCTAGTTAAACATTATGAGTGTCTGTTGTGTGGTGTTATTTGGTGTGAGACGTACCTTGCTCTGCAGCGTCTGGAGGTGAACGCTCTGCTTCTCTAACTTCTCCTGCTGCTGCTTCATCTTCTCCACCAGCAGGTCCATGCGTCTGTTCTGCGCCGCCATCAGCCTCTGGGAAACAAAACAACGCAACATTAGACAATCTGTCAATAAAATACAAACACTAGTACTTCTGTTTTTGCAATCGTTGTTTGTCCAGAGCAGAAAAAGTCTTCAAAGTTGTGGAAGCTTTTAGAATCAAGGGAATAAATGCTAAGACTTTATGTACCATTTAAAAGACATTTTAAAGTAACATTATCAGCCAAGTTGTTCACAAAGTCGGGGTAAGTCCCAGGGGCAGAAGTGTAGAAGTGTCTTAAAGTTGACATAACTAACTTATTTAGTTGTAAATTAGTAAATGTTGTGGTTTCTACTAAAAACTTTATGGTAAGTGCAGAACTTTGTGAAAAAATGAGACCACTGAGTACTGTCTGAATAGATAAATAAAGTATTTTAGTTTTAATCAGGAGCTGAATGCTGCGCTCTGATTGGCTGAGCTTGGGTGGTCCTCTTCAGTTTCACTTTGTTGTTTGTTAGAAGTGTTTTTAAGCCATAAATGCGATAAAAAATGACTGCATGTGGATATTAACCATCTGTTAAAAGATTTATGAGAGGAAGTTGTCAGATTTAAAACCTAAATCTTGTTTGCAGAGTAAAAATCAGCGACCACATCTTTAAGACCAGCCTCGAAATCGCATTTTAAGGGCTTGGTCTTGTTTCGTACTCTTCATCTTGGACTCGGTCTTGTCTTTAGACACAGAGACCATATTCATTTACACTAGCTTGCGAACTTGCAGCAGGAGCGTAAAGACCTGTCCCAGACACAGTTTGTAATAGGTAGTCCCAGCAAACCTGAGCCTCTCACAGGCTAAATTGTACCCCTGGCTGCAAGTTTGGCCCCTGATGTAGACACTGATAATTGTCTAAAATTACAAACGTGGTCTTGGTTTGGTCTCGATGCACAGCAGTCTTGGTGACTCTGTGATCTCGGAAAAGTCTTGCTCTGGATGAGTACAGTCTTGACTACATCACTAACAGGCTGCATATGCTAAAGAAGACTCAGGCAAACCAGTTTAAATGGTATAATTTGTTCAAAAGTGGGCATTTGTTTTTCCTCGAAGGCCATATTTCAATCCAAGCTACTGGTGGATCTTTGTTGTATCAAAGTCTTACTGTAAGCACATTTCTGTCAAATTAAAGTTGTAGTTCTTAACCTTTTTAATTGTAAATCTCTCTCTCTTATACCTTAAAAGTCTAAGCTTAAACTCTCACATTGTCCAGTCACATCAACACAAAGATCATTAAACTTTTCACAGAGAGATGAGTTTTCTTACCTGCACAAAAGGCACTTCTGCGTCGTCGCTGGAGTTAGTGTCCGACGCCGGAGTCCTGAGCAGATCTTCTACCTTCTGCTCCAGCTTCTCCAGCCTCATCCTCAGCTCTTCTCTCTCCTTCTCCTCCCTCTCTTCTCTCTCTTCTCTCTCCTGCTCCAGCCTCTGCAGCCCGGCGCTCGCCTCCCTCAGCCCGCCGTTCAGCTCCCTCACCTGGGCCTTGGTCTTGTCCACGTGCTCCTTCAGCGCCTGGCCCAGCTGCAGCAGACCGTGGGCCACGACGTTCACCTCGTCCCAGGAGGCGTGCTGCTGCTGCTTGTCCCGGGGGCTGGAGGGGAACGCGCAGGCAGACAGGGAGGACAGGAGCACCAGCAGCAGGGTCGTCAGCTGTGTGGTCGTCATGTTTTCGGTTTGAAGTGGTGGTTTTGGAGAGAGCAGCGTGTGGAGAGGTTTTATACACGCTCTGAGGGAAGAGGGAGGAGCTGTGCAGAGGTGGAGGAAAAGGGTTCAGGACAGGGAGAGGGAGAAGAACAGGGAGGGGGCTGTGGTGGAGAAAGAGGGAGAGGGTTCGGGACAGGGAGGGGAAGAAGTGGAGGGACAGAGAGGGGGCCGTGATGCAAGAGAAGAGGTGGAAGAAAAGGGAGAAGGTTCAGGACAGAGAGGGGGACGTGGAGGAGGGAGAGGGAGGGGGCTGTGATCCAAGAGAAGAGGTGAAAAAAGAGGGACAGGGTTCGGGACAGGGAGGGGGACGTGGAGGAGGGAGAGGGACAGGGAGGGGGAGGGGAGGGGAGGGGGGGACAGGGAGGGGGGGGACGTGGAGAAGGGAGAGAGGGTTTGGGACAGGGAGAGGGACATGATGCAAGGGAAGAGGTGCATTACGTTCACAGGAAATCCCAGCAGAGTGAGGCTTGTGTTTACTAGAAGCATTTATAAATACTGTGTAATAACTGTAACTCTAATCTGACTTTTGTTTCACTGAATTTGTTTTTTTTTTTCTGTGCAAAATATTAAAACTGGAAAATGATTATTACACTGCAAAAATACAGCCAAAACTAGAAAAATACATCTGCTTTATGTATAAATCCATTACAAACCAATAGGTGGGTTTACATTCGATTCTTGGCAGTTATGCCAGGTGGAGGCAAGAGGCATTTTTCCTATTAATAACATTGGACTTTGTCGTGAAATAATTAAAAAAATATTTAGCTAATTTAAAAAGCGATTATTTCTATAATGACTAGACCCACTACTCATTTGTATTACAAAAATAAATTGCAAAATATTTATTTCAGCTGCCCTCCACCTCATTGAAATTACATTGGCCTGTAGAAGGTTGTGATGTCATCTGAAACCCACCAATAAAATGATCTGCCAGTGCAGTGTACAATCTCCTGTTTTGACACGATAATCTATCAAAGATAAGAGAACTAGAGTAACAAATGAATTGTGGTACAGTTATTATACTGTATGTTCTTGTATACAGGCCTATAGTGTCTTTTAGTGTTGAGGTTTATTAAGGACAATGTATATTACTTAAGGGGCTGTACTGTGTAGATTGAGAGAATTTAATGATCACTTATAGTCCAAACATTTAAATCATATTTATCTTACAACATGAATACTTAAGAGACACTGTTAAATCCACATCAATGTGATACATTTATACGTATTTGAAATGTTTATTAGGCCGGAATGTGGATTATTGAGCTAGATGCTCATGGTAATAGGCAAATGCATGTGAAAGGCTCCCTCTGGTGTTCAAAGTGGAATCACTTTGTTTGTTTGTTTTTCTTACATAGTGCCCCTTTAAACACAAAGGCAGAGCTGCTTGTACCAGATTGTAGCTTACAGCTCATTTCCATCTGTAGTCCTGGAGAGGCATTAGACATGTTTTTAGTTGTAGGAGGAAACCTGCGCAGACACCAGGAAAACATGGAAACGCCACATAGAAAGGCACCGGGCGGCGCGGGAGTCAAACCCAGGACCTTCTTGCTATGAGGCCGGAGAGCTAACCGCTGCGCCACCGTGTCGCCCGAGGTCAGGGTAATATTTGAAATTATGAAGAAAAATGTTGCAATTTCAAGAAAATCTGGAGTATTTTTGACCAATTAATGCATCTTTGACAGTTTGTACAGAAGTTTGTACTAATCTCACCAAAATTCAAATTGTTTGGGGTCTAAATTGTAGTGGCCCCAGCCGTCAGCTCCATCACTGTTTCCTCTCGCACCGAACACAACAATAAAGATTTTATGAACAGAAATACTAAAGCCTGAAGTTTTATTCGCGACAAACAGCCTCATGTTTTACGAAGCTTCATTCTATTCAGTCGTACAAGTTCATCAGCTGTTTGTGGTCGTAACTCAGTGAATATGTGTCCTATTATTTGACACGAAATAAAACTGGCTCATGAACTTTCAAAACTGCAAACCAATGTCAAAGAGTTTTGACCATAATGGACTTCATCAGGACTTTTAGTGGAACTTATTTTTATTTTTAGAGCTGCAATTTGGCAACCTCATCACCAGATGGAGCTTTAGGCAGCTTCCTAGTTTGCCTATGCTCAGGGCCGGTGTTCTGTCGAGATTGGACTCCCCTTGTTTAAAATAAATCCTAGAAAATCAGTAATATATATATTTTTTTATTTCAAATGACTTTTGCTAACCCTCACCCAAGCCCTAACCCTAAACTTAGCCTTCGAGTTATGCCTAAACTTAGCCCAACTAAGAGTAAACTATTTACCGTGGGAAGCTTGGTACGTCACAAACAGTCACAAAAGCTTCTGAGGGGGTCCAATCTCGACTCCACACAGGGAATTTAGAAAGTAATGGAGTGATGTCACAGGTGGAGAACGTCCAAATGTTTAGAGTTATGTTATTGTCCCGTATTATTGTCTCATAAATATGTTTTATCTAATATCAACAAGATTAACTAAACCCACAGCTCAATCTCAAACTCCAAAGTAAAAACAAAAGAGCCAGTGTTTCTCGTGAAAGCTGGTGTCGGGTCGGGATTCGAAAACTGCAAGTGTGGGATTTCCAGCAGGAGGCAGCAGAGACACGACGCCTCAAAAATACTGTAACTATCACACAGACACAAGATATAAAATAAATAAAAGTACATTAGCCTGTCACCTATAAGGAAGGGCTTCTGCTATTTTGATCTATATATTTTTAATTGCATAGTGTGAATTAACCCATATTTTCCAATGATTTTGCTTTCTTTCTCTGTGCAGACCATTATCAGGTGTGGACATACTTCTTGCGACACAGCTCCAGATGTTTGAGCAGAAACAGACTGGTGTAAAGAATGTTCAGCGCTGGTCTGTGTGAGAAGTAGGTAAAAGTTCAGTGAGCCGCAGTCACTCCCAGAGCACACGCCGAACACGAGGCCCACGGCTGCAGGATTAAACCAGAGGGAGGTGATTGTACTGTACACAGAGAGAGGGAGGGGGGGGTTTGTCAACATGAGTGACTTTAGCCTCAGAGTTCAGCACGAGCTCTGACTTAGAAAAACACATGATCTAAAAATAACTTTATAGTAACTGCACTTTTAAATAGCCTCGTACCAGATTCTAAAGTTAGCATCTTTGCCCCTGAGTTTATTGTAACTGTACATTGTTCTTTTAAACACCTTAATAAACACTAAGGCCACTAAGGTTCATTAAGGCCAGAGGTTTCAAACTCGCAGCCCGAGGGCCAAATGCAGCCCTCCAGATGATTACATGTGGCCCCCAGGATGATTTCTGATCAATATTGATAGTGGCACCAATCAAATATAATGTTCAGATGTGACTATAGAACTTAAAGGTTGTATGGAAGATTTTCAAAAAAAATGTAGTTGTCAGTCTTGGTCAAAACAGTTGCATAGATTTGTAACAACCTTGGACTTATGCTAAACAAATTTTTTTTATAAATTATATAAACTGTGGACATGATGAGGCCAGTAAAACGTTGACCAATATTGGCCTGTGAACCTGTCAAGTAAATCCTCAGTGTTCCTAAGTAACTCATTGGCTCAGTTGCAGTGAAGTGTGTGGCCCTGGGAGGAAACACATGTGCATCGTTTGAAAAACAACAAACAGTTGTTGGATTTGAAAAATCCTCCATACAACCTTTAAGTAATAGGCCTATACATTATATGATACAGCAAATGACTTACAATGTATCCAAAAAGCAAGGCAGAACAGTTGGACCCTGTTACTCACTTTTATTTACTTTATCACTTACTGATAATTTACTGTGTGATGTGAAATGTAAAACAATGGATGGAACAATAGAATATGTGCTCCATAGTGTGTCCTGTATTCCAAAATGTGGCCCTTGAGCAACTGTGACTTTGATTATTTATTTTGACTCCATTTGAGTTTGTGACCCCAGATTAAGATTAAATAGCAGTGATTATAAAGTGTTACCAAATATCTCTGTGAACTTACTTGTGCTGCAGGTAAATAAAATCCTGGATGTGTGACATCAGTCTGTGTTTGGGTTTGATTGTTCTGCTGCAGCTCCTGGTCAAAGACAAAAGACAAAACTACAAAGATTAATGTTGGAAAATCCAGACAATATAAATAAATAAATAAATAAAAGATTAAGGTACACTTTATTGTCTCCGTAAGGAAATGTGTCCTCTGCATTTGACCCATCCCTTAATGCCTCTGGGGCATCTCCTCAGGAGCAGTGATCGCCTCTGTGCAGCACTCGGGGATCAATCTCTAGATGTTCTTTAGGCTTGGTCAGGACTACTGTAGCTGGAGGATATTACCCTAACGTGCATGTTATTGGTTGGTGGGGGAAACCGGAGTGCCCGGAGAAAACCCACCCAGACACGGGGAGAAACATGCAAACTCCACACAGAAAGGCCCGGCCCGTGCAGGAATCAAACCCGTGACCTTCTTGCTGTGAGGCGAGAGCGCTAACCACTCAGCCCACCGTGCCGCCGATTAATTAGGCAAACAGGGACATGCATTGTCTCTTGTATGAAAACATAAAAACGACAAAAAATATATGTTAAAATATGAGAAAATGATCAGGTGGAACTGAAAACATGGTAGATTTTTGTAGAATCATTGAGTGAAGTAAAAACGGATTTTAATGTGAGGTGAGTGAAGTGAGATTTTGGTCTAAATGACAGACGACCAATCAGCTTCTTTGTTTCATCTGCGTCACACAAATAAACTAATCTGATTGGACGGTTTGTTGTGGAGTTGATCTGAAACGCAGCTGGGCCGTGGTGATCAGAAGAACTTCTCACAACTTTAAAAAGCCACGCTAGTGCTAAACTGAGTGAGTCAACATGTAAATGAGATTCAGCCAGATGCTAACAACATAAACAAACATGCTTTGTGAGAGGCTTAAACAACAGAGTCAAAAACACCACAGAACACAATCATAAATTCACTGTTGAGCAGGAATAAGGAAGCATAGACCACTTCCCACTATAACGTCATTTGAACTGGTAAATCTCATTGTGAACCTGGTCGACGGAGTCCAACTTCACATAAGAGATGAACAATGAACCACAGAAAGTGAATTTGAGGAGTTTAACTGCCACAAAAACAGGGATTAGAAAATTAAAAAAATTGTCTACATGTTATTTAACATTTTACAAACACTACTTCCGTTTTAGCTTACACGTTTGCATTTGCAAATATACTAGCATAGTTCATTCGCTGGAACGCTTTGAACTGGGATTTGTAATGTTCAACTGGGAAAAATCCAACCTCCTGGAGCCTGGAACGCAGCAGTAGTTTACTTTATCCCATGGTCCTGGTGTGAGCTCATTCACTGGTTATTACCATGAAAGGAAAATATAATAATCCATAGTTATTACCAGAGCGACAACAAGACAGAACAACACTTTTTCCATGATGTGTTGTTGTGGTGTTGGAGCTTTCGCCGCTCTTCTGTGTGGGTTGTATCAGCAGATAACTTTGGATTTAACACCATCTATCTGTGTTTGTAAAGTACTGAAGCTATTTAAGATAGCTTACTCAAACATGCATGAATCAGTCTAAATACAACTTTGGGTAAACAAATGATGAGAAACACTGATGTAACGTGGTAGATTTTACATTATAGGTCTCCTTTAAAGTAGCTTTCCTTTATATCCAACAAACATAGTGAGATAAAACCCAACTGTGGGAGTAGTTTAGTGAGGTAACAACATTCTAACACGACTAAAACACGTCCTTAAATCTCCCTGAAGTCAGCTCCTGCGTGTGTGTGTACTCTCTGAACTGGACGTGTGCTGCGTGTCTCTCTCTCGCTGCACGTTCTCCTCGTCTCTTCTGCTGAGCTCTGCTGTTCTGCACGTCCCTCCAGCTCCCCAGACGCTTCCCCCTGTGTGTGTATACGTCTGTGTGTGTATGTGTGTGCGTGAGGAGGGGGGAGACCTGGCCCGGGACGCAGTGTTCAGCTCCACACTGACAAAGGCATCAGCTTCCTGTCCACACAAACGTTACTCTGAAACTAAAAGAGGAATCCAGCCCAGGGAGAAAATAGGTTTGTAGAACATTACGTGAAGGTCTCTGGGTTATTTGTCTCTTTTGTAAGGCTGGGAAAATTCCATTTGAGAGTTCATTTCAGATCGATTTAAGCCTTTGATGATGGAAATAGAACTGGGAAATATTGACAAAAATTATAACAAAAGAAGAAATATGTAACCCAATAAATCTTTGGCACATGATCTCGATAATATTCAGATGTTATTAAATCTATCCAACAACAGTCGGATTTAATTAAATGATTTAAAATTCGGGAGTGTTTGGAACAACGTCTACGTCAAGAAAGAAAGCTAAACCAATCTCCAGATGTGCAAATAAAGAATCATTTATGTAAAACAGAACATAGAACATTGTGTTCCAAAACAGCTGGATTTGGCCACATTTGAATAGGTGGTGTGCCGGGGAAAAAATTAAGCAAAAAAGTGTGCTGTGACTCAGAAAAGGTTGGGAAAGACTGGACTAAACCAACGTAACTAAAGTGACATGAGTTTCTGACGGTGGAGTCGCACACACAGTCTCTGGAGATGGGCAGGTGGAAGATCACCAGTCTCTCTCCACAGCCCTGTTCAGAGGCTGGACGCTCCATTTCTCTGGATGTGCCCACAGTGAGAGTCGGTCACCAGGTCTGAACCTGCTCAAAGCTCCACAGATCAGCTCCAGGTGTTGTTCACTCCTGTAGATGAGAGGGTCACGTCTCTGCACCTTCAGGTTGGGACACATATATCTCATAAATGCATCTTACATTTGACACACAAATCTCTAAGAGCTACAAAGAGACAAACACCACAAAAATACCCAAGCTATACTAGATTTTGTCAGTCTTTTTTGTGGTAGGCCTGACTAAATAAAGCCAACAATTTGTGGCGCCCTGATATGTTCATTCTAAAGACGTGGGGATGCTGCGGAGAAGGACCTGTCTCTTATGGTGTGGAGCTTGGACTGTTTGTACTGCGGAGGTGTCTGGTGGTGGTGTAGGAGACCAAGAGCTCTGTGAGGTATGAAGGGGCAGTTCTGTAGAGGCACTGGTGCGTGAGGAGACTGATTTTGTTGTGTATTTGTTGTTGAATATGGAGCCAGTGCAGGGAACGGAGGATGGGCGAGATGTGTTCATATTTACGCTCCTTCAGAACCCTGTCAGCGCTGTTCTGGATGTACTGTGGAGACAATGAGAACTGTGGTCATAAGGTCTCTGGTGATTGTCGCTGAGGCTGCAGAACCTGGTGGTGGAGGACAGCAAAAGTAAAGGATGTCATCGGGCTGAAGAGTGAGTTTTAATGATGCTGTGGCTTGTGGGACTCAGGAGATAAAAACAGAGCTTCACCAACGTTGTTTATCGTGCGGCTGCAGAGCTGTTGAGTTTGACAGAGGATGCTGTCGAACAGTGGAAGGAATACTTTTAGGATCTCCTCAATCTCATTGCTAAAAGTTGTGAAGAGTAAGCAGAGACTGACCCAGGCGCAGACAGTCCAGCTCCAGTGTCACCAGGATCTTTAAAGGTACCAGAGTTCTCAAACAGCCAACACAGTGTCCAGAGGAAATATAGATACCAACAAAATGTCCAAAACGTAAGCACAAATGCACAACTTTTTACGTCAATATATTACAAAAAGCCAAAATGCAAATGAACCGTGAGTTTTGGTTGAAGCCACATGGCGACAATTTCTTTGGGTTTAACAGGTAACTTTATGCTGCCTTCACACCGGACAGCGTATTTGCGTCAAAATTCGCGCGCAAAAGCGTATTTTGATGCAGAACATTTTCGAAACTGGCGCCCAAATAGGCGTCCAAAACGCCCCAATGCGCGTCAAGGCTTTTGGGGGACAAAAAGACTTTAAACACCCCAACTCGCTTTTTGAGTTCCCACTTGTTTGTAAAAGTCTTTGTTTTGCGCGTAGACAGATCACTGAGAGAAGGAAAGAGAGAGAGAGAATCTGCTGCATTTATAAAACGGAGCTTACCCGATCACACAACTTTCTCCTCCTTCAGACAGTTGTTTCGCGGTCTCTGTCCTCCTCCTCCAGTATCACGTTGTACAGCAGTAGTTTAAACACGGCAAAGAGAGTTTTAATAGATCCATGTGAGGCGTTGTCAGTTCGACTCCAGATCATGTCCATGTTGTTTGTTTTGTCGGCCAAGTATTTGAAAACAGCCCCAAACAAGCGAACTTTTGTTAAAAAAAAGTTCATAAAAGACTTGAGTAAACAGTGGTCCTTTCCTCTTGATGTGAGAGGAGAACAACAGCATGTCACATGACACAGGAGCGGAGGCTCTGATTGGCTGACGCCGACTTCCAACGAGTCTGAAGATGGATTTTCACAACTCCTGCGGCGGCTGTAGGTTTGAGCTTCCAATCTGCAAGACGCCACGTTTTCAGACGCCTAAACGTGCGAAACGAACACCCCAGATGCCAATATGCACCGCAAATACACTTGAACGCTCAAGACGCAGGTTTACATTGACTTAACATTGAAAATGGACGCAAATACGCCAAGACGCTGTCCAGTGTGAACGCAACATTAGGCTTCAAGTTAAAAATCTACCAGTTAAACACAAAGAAAATGTCGCCACGTGGATTCAACCAAAATTCGTGATTATTTTACGTTTTGGCTTTTTGTGAGATATTGGCCTGAAAACGTGCTTATAGTAAGTTTTTGACATTTCGTTGTATATCTATGTTTTCTCCAAAGAATGGACTGCAATCCGCTCACTGTGCAGTCCTGTGCTCCACGTGTAACGTTCACCAGACTGCCAAAGCTTTCCGCAGAAAATCTGTCCCCTTTTTCTTAACAAACAATAATTTCATTTCAAGAGCGCGTGGTCTCAAAGAAGGTGACAGCAGCATCACAGGAGCAGAGAACTTTGCACGAAAACCAAGACAGAACCGGAGCAGGACCCAGTGCAGTCTGAGGTCGGGGCCAGACTCATCCATCACCCAAAGCAGCACTTCATTGTTTTTAAAGAGTAAAGTTGATTGGTTGGTTGATTGATTGGTGTAGACATCTTAAAGTCTATTTTCTAAGAAGTCTATTTTCTCTAAAGGGAAGTGAAATGGACTTGAGCCGTTACTGAAGGGCCATCTGTCACACTTACACTTACACTTACATACTTTCTAACACTTTCCTCCTCAGGTCCACACATCCTTCAGGCGTTACACTGTCTAAGTCTCCAGCTCTGGACTCGTCTCCTCCTCCCTGGTCCTGAGGCTCGCTCTGGGTTAGTGTGTGAAAGGTGAACACTGCTGCTGCTGCTGCTGGTCACGTGCTTCTCTGTTGCATCAGCTCTTCTTCTCCTGCTGGGGTTCGTTTGTTTCGGGACTCCACATCCAGGAACAGGCTGAACTTTCCCCCAGTTCTGCAGCACATGTGTCTGAACGCTGGGATGCACATGTGGATGTAATCAGGACAAGCACGCACAGGACGATTCTGCTGCAGGTTTGTTCTGTTCAGGAGGAAGAAAGAGCTTTGATTCAAGTCCGAGTCAAGCCCTAAGTTTCAAGAAGGACTGGGCCGATCTGGAAAAAAATATAATCACAATCTTGACTTTTGATTCAAATGTGTTCAGGCCCTTTTCCTAAATGATAAAACAATTGCATTTATTAATGATTTTAGAGTATATACAAATATTCTGCAGCAAACTTTGGCTTTTGCTCCAAACCTTAGCTGTCCATCTCTCGATTTAAAACCTCAAACAAATAACTAACAATTTAACGTGACATGAGTGACATGAATCTCGATCTTTGGATTTTTGTTGAATTATCCAGCCCTGGTTTGAAGTCTTTTCAAGTCTTAACAAATACAGCGTTTGTGTTTTTGATTTACATAAAAGAAAGTTGTAGTCACAAATGAAGACAAGTCCAAGTCTAGTCCCAAGACACAGTTCTTTAAGTCAAAGTCGAGTCTTAAGTTTTAGTCCATTTTATAAAGTCAAGTTTCAACTCATCAAACAGTGACTCAAGTCTGACTCAAGTCCAAGTTACGACTTGCAAACCCAAACCTCTGATGAGTAATATTGCACTTCACCATGAATTATTCACTGTAAATATTTCACAACTTTAAATACTGGTGATTATTGAAGTGATTAGTGTATAGTGTTACTTCAGAGACCACTTTTTTAAGGTCTTGGTCTGGTTTTGTACTCAAGCGTGTTTGGAGTCTCTAGAACAGGAGAGTCAAACCTAAACGAAGCTGGTGCTAAAGCGTTCGGAGTCAGAGTTGGGTTTTGCCTGAGCAGCCAGTCCCTATGCACTTTGACAGGCAGCTTTACAAAGACGTTTGTAATGAGTTACTCTCAACACTGATCACAGAAAACCAGAAATGCTGCAGAAACAGCCACACGCTAAACTGGATGTATTTGTAAAAATGTTTTTTAGTCTGAAGGCCCTTCATTCTCATTTTTAAAGAAATTTCTGATTGTTCAAAACCGAAGCAAAAGCCGAAGAAAATAATCTATCAGCCACATTCGCCATGAAACTACGCTGTTGATGATGTACAGACTGTCCTTCCAAGAACATTTTGGACAGATTGTACATAGTTTGTTTCATTCCAGTGCATTTTAGGTTTTATAGTCACATCTCAGCAATATAAGCCTTTTTTTTCTACAGACTTAGGCCCTGATTTACTAAGGTGGATAATAGCACGTACTAATTTGCGGCCGCAGTTCAGAATTTTGCGCGTCCCTGAAGTGGGCGTGTTGCACGCGATCAACAAAGAGAAACTGCGTCAGTAGTGCGGGAGCAAACCGATGAAGGCGGACCTATGACCCTTTTGCGTGCTTCAGTTTCCACATAGAGGAAGAGACTCGCAAACGAAAAAAAATTTCGACCCCGAGGAACTAAGGTCCTCGTGGAAGAAGCAAACTCTCGTCACGAGGAGCTGACCCATGCAGAGGAATAAAACCATCACTATAGCCGCAATGCCATCTGGCAAGATATCACGAATAAAATAAATGCCGTTGGAAAGGCCAACACGCCAACTCACAACTGTTGTTTTAGTCATTTGGTGGCAGAGATTTCTAATCATATTTGTACTTGTTTTAATTTAATTTAATATGTATTGTATAAAATGTTGATTGTGTTTTTATTTTAAACAGGGCGCCAATGAAAAGGAGAGTCTTGTCTCATTGAGCCTCCCTGTATAAATAAAAAAATGAATAATAATAATAATAATAATAATAATAATAATAATAATAATAATAGTAATAATAATAATAATAATAATAATAATAATAATAATAATAATAATAATAATAATAATAATAACTTTCTATCTTTAAGCTTTCCGAAGTTATAACCATAGCACAATTTATCACAGACTATGTAATTGCAGGATCACACTCTTTCACTGAGACCATTTATATCATCAAATATTACATGAAAAAATATTTTTAATTCTGCACATGCCAAAGATCATTAAAGAGTTAAATATAAGTTGTAGAAGTGCACATATTTAATATACAAAGCCTCAAACATAAGTGTCCGCTTCACATATTGTCCCTCTTTACCAATATTCACCCTATTGCATAACCAGCAGGATACACATTATAAATACATTTATTAATTTATAAGCTTATTTTTAAGCGTATTATTGTTTAGATACATGTGAAAACCAGCTCAAGCTCCAGGAACGGGCCAATCAGTGAAGCAGTGGATATATATACGCGCTACTGGAAGAACTCAAAAACCAGAACGCGAGGGTCTTTCTTCCGTGGCGCAGGAGGTACGAGCACTCACAGGAGTAATGCGAGGTTCGCGGACTGTGTCCACTCTAAAAAACATCTGTTCAGGCCCTCATTGTGAGTGACCACCGCACAGCGCATCCAGCTAGTGAGGAAAGCACGGCACAGTGAGCACGGCGGCGCGCGAGGTCGAGGAGACGCCACAGACGTCTGGACGCACGCTGAGAAAGAGAAAAAAATAATAAAATCATATTGAAATCGCGTTGCATGTTGTCTTGTGTCTCCAAGCCATACTTTGCCTGTGAAATGATTTTAGAGAGCATCCCGTGCTTGCAGCAGCGTTGTTTTAATTATAACCAGGCTCCTCCAAAACCTCACCACATATGATTATACTGTATTATATTATAACAGCATCATCTTGCAGGCCGTGTCTTTTTGCAATGTTGTGTAAGATGCAGCAAGCCACTACGATGTGAGCGGCTTTTTGGGGGCTGTATATCCGCCGCAGTGCGATGAAGACAGCGACAATAATAATCAAATATAAATAATAATAATACTTATTGTAAATTATTTTTATAATAATAATAATAATAATAATAAAAGAATAATACGTATTATTAATTATTGTTATAATAATACGTATTATCAATTATTGTTATAATAATACGCATTATTAATTATTGTTATAATAATAATAACTATACTAGTTATTATTAATTATTATTGTGACAATATTATTGTTCTTGTAAAACTATCATTTTAATTTAGACTATTACTATTATTAATATGAATGGCATGTGATGCATTGCTCTGTGAAATACCAGCAGCAACTGCCACTGTCCTCTGAATGAGCCAGATACCAGACGAGAAAATGACGATAAAATGATCTCTTCTAATGTTTCTACATTTACACGCACCTCTCTGGTTTCTGCGTCTTCTCCGGCGGAGTATTACAGCTGCCACACCCTCGACGTTGGTTGCAGGCGCTTTTTAACGACATTTGCATTTCCTCCGCCTATATTTTGCGGCATGACGCAAAAATGCCCGAAATTACATATTCATGATACCAAAGGTGCTAAACTGGCGCAGCGCAAAACTGTGTCACGTGAAAGACGCAATTTCTTTTGCACATGCATGGTAAATCGTTTTGCTCCCTTTTTTGCGCGTGCAGTTCACTTTGCGTCTGTGCAAACGCTTAGTAAATCAGGGCCTTAGTATCTATTCTGACCTGTGTGGCTCCTCTCGTCAGCTGCAATGCATTCTGGGACCTGTAGTTCTAGTTGTTGCGCGCTTTTATCAGGGGCCACTATCATAATAATCTGAAATCATCTGAGGGCCTGAGTTTGACGCCTTTGCTCCTGACGTTGTTTGGACCCACAGTCTTGGTCTCTGCTCTAGATCTTAATAAGTCTCGGTCTTGTCTCGGTCTCTGGACTCTGTGGCCTCAGAAAGGGTTAGGGTTAGGAATCAGAGTTTTACAATGTTCTGTCTTCTAAACTCCAGAGAGTAAAACTGATCTACATTCTACAAAACTCTGATCCAGTTTGATCATTGCGACCGACATGGTGAGTTACACTGAAGTTTCTGGTGCATGCTGGGAGAGCATAATGTTTAGATCTCTGTCAGTGCAGCCGTTTCTTGTAATATTACAAAGAAGTGCATATTCCTGCTTGCCTTCATAATGTTAAGTACCAGCCTGGATTATAATTGGCATAAAAAGAGAGAATCGAGGAACTCCACGCTGCAGTGCCGTGAACTTTGACCCTTTGGATTGTTATGTAACGAGCACACAGAAGATAAGAGCTAAAATAACAAGTAAAGGCCAGAGGTTCAGATAAATTCAGTTTATTTTTGTAGAAACTGAAATCCCAACAACAGTCGCCTCTGAGGAGTTCACCAGATCTCTGATTTAGCAATGAAGAAATGTTAAAATATCAAACTATTGAAATATAAATGGTCAAAAAAGTAGTAGCTTTCAACAGCAAATTAAAAATGTTCCAGAGCATCTTCTGATTTTAGACCCACCAACTCACAAAGGAAGAAAACAAAAATGATAGAAAAAATGACAAGCATGGTGAAGGAGAGATACACTCGAAAGACTGTGACCAGGACTGACACATTTTCATTTGCTGATGTAGAGTTTAAGTCTGAAGAGCCAGAGTTTATTAGCAGAGGGAAATGACTCATGTGGCAGGACCAGGACAGGCTAATCCAGGAGGAGGGAGGTGGGGAGAGGTTCTCAATATTAGGGGGCATCAATGGTTTTGACATTTCCTCTTCAAAAGCTGAAGCTACTTTCAACTTAGCCTTACGAACTTGCAATAACTTTAAAAAGTTTAGTCGGATCTGATTAAAAAGTCCAATTAAAATGATGGAATTCTTGTATTTTTTTATTGACAAAATGAGTTTGATTTGTCCTAGAGAGATGGAGTTGATTCTAACTCAACTTTAGGAGCTTGATAGTTTAGTTTTTATGAGACGATTGAAAAGCGTGAGGGATCATCTAACTCGTGATTTTCCAGGATGTACAAACTCTGGATTTGTGACTCGTACAGATGGTTTCCCCGTCGGTGAATCGATGGTTTTGGCGTTTCTCAGAAGTGTGTGAAAGGTTCTGTTAGTGTCTTTGTTCCGTCGGTGGATCGTGTCTGGTCTTTGTTTCGTCAGTGGATCGGTATCTGGTTTTGGTCGACGTCAGAAGTGTGTGAAAGGTTATGTTAGTGTCTTTGTTTTGTCGGTGGATCGTTATGTCTTGGTCTTTGTTTTGTTGGTGGATTGTGTCTGGTCTTTGTTTCGTCGGTGGATCGTTGTCTGGTCTTTGTTTCGTTTGTGGATCGTTGTGTCTGGTCTTTATTTCGTTTGTGGATCGTTGTGTCTTGGTCTTGTTCCGTCGGTGGATCGTTGTGTCTTGGTCTTTGTTTCATCGGTGGATCGTTGTGTCTTGGTCTTTGTTTCGTCAGTGGATCGTTGTGTCTTCGTTCCGTCTGTGGATCGTTGTGTCTTGGTCTTTGTTTCGTCGGTGGATCGTTGTGTCTTGGTCTTTGTTTTGTCGGTGGATCGTTGTGTCTTGGTCTTTGTTTCGTCGGTGGATCGTTGTGTCTTGGTCTTTGTTTTGTCGGTGGATCGTTGTGTCTTGGTCTTTGTTTCGTCGGTGGATCGTTGTGTCTTGGTCTTTGTTTTGTCGGTGGATCGTGTCTGGTCTTTGTTTCGTCTGTGGATCGTTGTGTCTTGGTCTTTGTTTCGTCGGTGGATCGTTGTACCTTGGTCTTTGTTCCGTCGGTGGATTGTTGTGTCTTGGTCTTTGTTTTGTCGGTGGATCGTTGTGTCTTGGTCTTTGTTTCGTCGGTGGATCGTTGTGTCTTGGTCTTTGTTTGTCGGTGGATCGTTGTGTATTGGTCTTTGTTTCGTCGGTGGATCGTTGTGTCTTGGTCTTTGTTTCGTCTGTGGATCGTTGTGTCTTGGTCTTTGTTTCGTCGGTGGATCGTTGTACCTTGGTCTTTGTTCCGTCGGTGGATCGTTGTGTCTTGGTCTTTGTTTTGTCGGTGGATCGTTGTGTCTTGGTCTTTGTTTCGTCGGTGGATCGTTGTGTCTTGGTCTTTGTTTTGTCGGTGGATCGTTGTGTATTGGTCTTTGTTTCGTCGGTGGATCGTTGTGTCTTGGTCTTTGGTTCGTCTGTGGATCGTTGTGTCTTGGTCTTTGTTTCGTCGGTGGATCGTTGTACCTTGGTCTTTGTTCCGTCGGTGGATCGTTGTGTCTTGGTCTTTGTTTTGTCGGTGGATCGTTGTGTCTTGGTCTTTGTTTCGTCGGTGGATCGTTGTACCTTGGTCTTTGTTCCGTCGGTGGATCGTTGTGTCTTGGTCTTTGTTTGTCGGTGGATCGTTGTGTCTTGGTCTTTGTTTCGTCGGTGGATCGTTGTGTCTTGGTCTTTGTTTTGTCGGTGGATCGTTGTGTATTGGTCTTTGTTTCGTCGGTGGATCGTTGTGTCTTGGTCTTTGTTTCATCTGTGGATTGTTGTGTCTTGGTCTTTGTTCCGTCGGTGGATCGTTGTGTCTTGGTCTTTGTTCCGTCGGTGGATCGTTGTCTGGTCTTTGTTTCGTCGGTGGATCGTTGTGTCTTGGTCTTTGTTTCGTCGGTGGATCGTTGTGTCTTGGTCTTTGTTCCGTCGGTGGATCGTTGTGTCTTGGTCTTTGTTTCGTCGGTGGATCGTTGTGTCTTGGTCTTGTTTTGTCGGTGGATCGTTGTGTCTTGGTCTTTGTTTCGTCGGTGGATCGTTGTGTCTTGGTCTTTGTTCCGTCGGTGGATCGTTGTGTCTTGGTCTTTGTTCCGTCGGTGGATCGTTGTGTCTTGGTCTTTGTTTCGTCGGTGGATCGTTGTGTCTTGGTCTTTGTTTTGTCGGTGGATCGTTGTGTCTTGGTCTTTGTTTTGTCGGTGGATCGTTGTGTCTTGGTCTTTGTTTCGTCGGTGGATCGTTGTGTCTTGGTCTTTGTTTCGTCGGTGGATTGTTGTGTCTTGGTCTTTGTTTCGTTGGTGGATCGTTGTGTCTTGGTCTTTGTTTCCGTCGGTGGATCGTTGTGTCTTGGTCTTTGTTTCGTCGGTGGATCGTTGTGTCTTGGTCTTTGTTCCGTCAGTGGATCGTTGTGTCTTGGTCTTTGTTTCGTCGGTGGATCGTGTGTCTTGGTCTTTGTTTCGTCGGTGGATCGTTGTGTCTTGGTCTTTGTTTTATCGGTGGATCGGTGTCTTGGTCTTTGTTTCGTCGGTGATCGTGTCTGGTCTTTGTTTCGTCGGTGGATCGTGTCTGGTCTTTGTTTTATCGGTGGATCGTAGTGTCATGGTCTTTTTTCCGTCGGTGGATCGTTGTGTCTTGGTCTTTGTTTCCGTCGGTGGATCGGTGTCTTGGTCTTTGTTCCGTCGGTGGATCATTGTGTCTTGTCTTTGTTCCGTCGGTGGATCGGTGTTTGGTCTTTGTTCCGTGGATCGGTGTCTTGGTCTTTGTTTCGTCGGTGGATCGTGTGTCTTGGTCTTTGTTTCGTCGGTGGATCGTGTCTGGTCTTTGTTTCGTCGGTGGATCGTGTTCTGGTCTTTGTTTTTCGGTGGATCGTAGTGTCATGGTCTTTTTTCCGTCGGTGGATCGTTGTGTCTTGGTCTTTGTTCCGTCTGTGGATCGTTGTGTCTGGTTTTGGTCGCCTTCAGAAGTGTGTGAAAGGTTATGTTGGTCTTTCTTCCGTCGGTGAATCCGTGTCTGGTTTTGGCCGCCGTCAGAAGTGTGTGAAAGGTTATGTTGGTCTTTCTTCCGTCGGTGGATCGCTGTCTGGTTTTGGCGTTTCTCAAAAGTGTGTGAAAGGTTATGTTGATCTTTCTTCCGTCGGTGGATCGCTGTCTGGTTTTTGGCCGCCGTCAGAAGTGTGTGAAAGGTTATGTTGGTCTTTCTTCCGTCGGTGGATCGCTGTCTGGTTTTGGCCGCCGTCAGAAGTATGTGAAGGTTATGTTGGTTCTGATGTCATGAGGCTTTGGTTTTCCGCTCAGACTAAAAACAGCTGCTGTTTACATTCCGTGAGGCGTTCGGGACCGGGGATCACTGTGAACTTTTACCTACTTCTCTCCCTTTAGCAACATCTGTGAAAGAGCCGCACGTGAGGCTGAGGACACATGCACTTTCACCCAGATCCCAGATTCAACCAGTGTTGGGAGTAACTCATTACTAAAGTAACTAGTTATTGTAATATATTCCCTTTTTCAGTAACTAAGTAGTGTCACTCATTACTTATAAAATGTTGATGATGTTTTACTAGTTACTATCTGAGTATTCCTGTAACTAGTAATATTTAATGTTTTACAATTTTACAGTAACTTACCCAACACTGGATTTAACAACAGTACAAACTACACTGGAGCATCCGTCAATCAAACTAAAAACTAACTCTACAGACAGTGTGAAATAAACTCATCACACTTTTAGTCACACATTTAAAATATTCTGTCTGTTTTGACCAAACCTTTAGCCTCATGATTTCTAAGGCTTCAGTCGCGGAGGTAGTTTTAGTGATTAAATCTGCAGCCGTATAGGTTTATCAGTTTTGTGTTGTAAATTAATGAATACTTGTCCTACTGACTTCAAATAAAAACTTTTAAGGACGGTGTACAATGGTAGAAATGCTTGTACCAGATTCTAGCTTTTACAGCTTATTTCCATCTGTAGTTCTGAGGAGATGAGGCGTATGAGAAGTTTTGTGGTCTCAACTTGGCACCCTTTCAACGAGATGGCCCTAGTTTGCCTATGCTCAAAGCCCGCGCGTCATAGTACAGAACCAAAGTAATATAAAAATCAACAATGGCACAATGTCAAAGATCCTAAGACCTAGTAGCCTGATGGGAAAAACCTTTTTTAATGGTCATTAGTTTAAAAGTCAATGCATGCTGGGCTCCTCTATTTTCTGTGAGCGCGCACACGCTCGAGCCGGAACGTGGTGGCGCTGAACTCTGCATCTCGCTTTGTTGATTTGAGTTGTGCCTGAAAACCTTTCTCTTTATGAGTTTGAAAAAAAACACATTAGTCCATTTAGGCCTCATGTAGGCCTAAACAAAAAATGAAAAATTCCATTGAGCAGTGTTTAGTGTGTGAGACTCAAAGCATGTGAAGTGCTGCGAGCGCGCAGTTACAAGGACAAACACCTCTCTATGAAAACGATAAATTCCATCACGGTTGTTTTTGTTTTTAAAGACACTTTAAAGTCACAGAGACAATGACAGACGGAAAATAATAAAAATGATCGTGCCTGATTTGCTGCAGCTGCAGAAATGCTCAAAATAAGTCTGATTTGATCATGTATAATGATATCACTTTATCTATTCATCCTGTCATATTCTGCTAGGGCAGTGCAATTAATCGAATTTCAATTTCAACTATGATTATTGCCATAATCGTTTACAAAAATTGTGTAATCGAGTAATTGTGATTATTGACCTTGACACATAAGTGAGTTTATAAGTGCTCAGATATTTCCTTGAGTTGTAAAAGTAGGTCCAGACTGTTTCTTTTCAATTGTAGAAACATTTACAACAGTCAATTTTTTATAAGATATTTCACCCATTTCATTTGATCTCTTTACACTCTGCATTTAAGGAGCGCTAATGCTCTGCACCTTTTCTAAGCAAATAATCATTCAGCGGCACGGTGGTTGAGCGGTTAGCGCTCTTGCCTCACAGCAAGAAGGTCGCGGGTTCGATTCCCGCACGGGCCTGGGCCTTTCTGTGTGGAGTTTGCATGTTTCTCCCCGTGTCTGGGTGGGTTTCCTCCGGGCAATCCGGTTTCCCCCACCAACCAATAACATGCACGTTAGGGTAATATCCTCCAGCTACGTTAGTCCTGACCAAGCCTAAAGAACATCTGGAGATGGGTCCCCGAGCGCTGCACTGTGGCGATCACTGCTCCAGAGGCATTGAAGGATGGGTCAAATGCAGAGGACAAATTTCCCTACGGGGACAATAAAGTATACCTTACCTTATTTAAATAATTGTGATTATTTTCACGATAATCAAGCAGCTCTATATTCTACACTGTGCTTTGACAAAAAAATAAAAAACAGTATTGTACATATGAGTTTTAGATTGTAGCTCTCTCTATATGTTTTTGCTAAGTCTATCTTGTTTGATTGCATGTTTCTATCTTCCCTGCTGTTCTTGAACTGTGTGTTGCAACACTGGAATTTTCCTCATTGCAGAACAAACAAAGGATATCTCATTTTATCTTATGGAGTTATAAACTGTGCAGAAGAACTCAGAAATCTACCAATGACATCATATAAATCCTGGATATTCAGATCAGTGTTTTCTGAGTTTGTGACGAGGAAGCAATGTTAGATAAAAAAAAATAAAATACATGCCCTTTAATCAAACTGTATCTGTGTCTGTCTGTTGATGCTGGTGTCTCTCTCTCCTGGTTCTCTCTGGCCCGGGTCTGTTTACTTTGCTTCAGTCTCTCTCTCTGCTGCTGTGAGTCTGACCCCAGAGTGAGGTCGGACCTGAGCCTCTGAGTTACTTCACCTTTCACTACAAACACCAGAAACAGCAACAGCAAAGACTTCACAAACACCAAAAACAGCAACAACAGCAACAACAACAGCAGGAGACAGAGACACATGAGCTCTCTGTCAGATCTCATCATTATTAATTCAGTTATGTTACTTTTTATTATTAAAACAGCTGGTTGTGTTGTGTCTCAGTTCACTCGGTAAAAACAAACCTGGTTGATTGAACGTGATTGAGCGCCCTCTGCTGTCCAACATAGAAAAGTACATGTCTTTGATTTACAAAAAGGATGTTAAAAAAAAAAAAAAAGACTAAACGTGACTAGTCGACTATAAATTATAAATGTAAATAATTTTTTTTATAATAGTTTCCTGGGAGTGCCAAAACCCATTTTGGTAGCAGAAAAAACTGACTATTACAGATTTTATCAATAAACTACGTAAACTATACTTCTATTCTCACCATATTTCATAAATCTCTTAGTGGAGGCGATCCAAGGCTACAACTGACAGAAAACATTTTAAACTATTTAAATAATAAAAATATAGTCGACAAAAATTGTTTCGGTTTTGATGAGAAAAGTTGCCTTTGTACGACAGGAATCCAATAATCTCACTAAAAAGCTTCTTTTTGCTTCTTGTCTGAAGGTACAGTACATCAGAGGCATCAGCAAAAACTTAATAAAAACAGAATTTATTAAAAAAAACAAACAGGAATGTTAGTCGCAAAAACAACTTTTCTCATGAAAAATCAAAACTATTTTTGGTCAAATGAACGCAATACGCCTCTATGGCTTTAACTTGCAGAGGTGGAACCAACTCACTGTATTTCTACTACTTCCATTTAAAACAAAAAAGAGATAAGGAGGGACATGTTTCAGTTTGTAAATGTAAAATAACACAACTTATTTTTTGAAAAGCATCAAGTCGTCTCAGGTTGTTAAAGTTCAAGTCAAGTCTCAAGTCATCAAAATAGTGACTCAAGTCTGACTCGAGTCCAAGTCATGACTTGGCTGTAATGATGCATTCATGTGCACCGTGAAACTCTGAGGCATCTACGGAATGACCGGACCTCCCAAAATCAGAGCGTTCATGACAGCAGCTTGTGGAACACACGTGGAGCAGTGACACCAACAAACATTTTCACAACTTCATCTTAATTTTATTGGTTGATTGATGAAAAAGTCATGTGAAAACTCTTATTGTTGTAACTTATGAACTTAATGAGAAGCTGTGCCTTTCTTGTTGGTAAAAGTCTGATAAATAAATACTGTACGGACAAGTTTAGTCTGCATTAAGGTTTTAAATTTGTTTACTGGTGAGCCAGAACTCTGTGTGATATAAAACTAAATCCCTGTCATTTTAAATCAGTGCTCTGCTCCATCTCACTCAGTCCTGCTATGAGTCCTGCCACGCTCTTGTCATTTGACGTAACAACACTACCACCCGAGTTTCTGAGCTGAAATTCCGACCTGAGCAACATTTTTCCCAGTCAGTGCTCAGAACCTCCCAGTTAGTGAGAGCACATGAATGCAGCATAAGTCTCAGACACACAAACCTTCAGGAGAGACAGAATCAGTAGAATTTCCTGTAAAAGACTCTAAACATGAAACACAGATTTTATTCTCAGATAATCACGAGGCAAAGAACCAAAGTTTGTTAAAACATTTATTTTTAAATAATTTGTCCTTTTCTCTTTTTGCATAAGTGCAAAATGCACCGAACAGCCACCTGAGGGAAGTCTACGTCTTAAATAAAAAACAAGCTAAGTGTACATTTATAGTACAAAATTCTCTTTTTAAAAAATTGCACAGTTGTGTATAATATATATTCATAATCTCATTTTAAACAAACTTTAAAGGCTCAGAAAGTAAACAAAAGTCATCAAATGAAAAATAAAAACATTTTTTTCCCAAGAATTTAAGCTGAGAAAAGTGGAGACCCTGTTTAGACTTTGACCATAAATATACATACATTTGACGAGTCTCTTCACGTAAATTCTCTGTGCTAGTGTTTGACCAGACAATCAAAATTATTGCAAAGTAGTTCTACTAGAAAACACGGAGGTGGGAGGGAGAAAAGCTTCTTCTGCTGCTGCCGCTGGCCGCCGAAATGTCCCGGATCCCTGTGTGTGCATTCAGAAGAGAGCCCTGTCCCGGACTCCTGGAGCGTAGGGGCGTCGGGCAGGCGTAGGGGTCCTGGAGCTCGGGCGGGGTGAAAGGGTCCTGGAGCTCGGGCGGGGCGTAGGGGTCCTGGAGCTCGGGCGGGGTGAAGGGGTCCTGGAGCTTGGTTGGGCGTAAGGTCATGGGCTGGGGCGTAGGTTCATCGTTCAAGGCGTCGGGTCATGGGGTTGTAGGCCGGGGCGTAGGTTGTCGGGCGGAGTGTAGACTTCTTGGAGCTCGGGTGGGGCGTAAGGTTCCTGGAGCTCGGGCAGGGCGTCGGGCGGGGCGTAGAGTCGTGGGCCGGGGCGCAGGGTCCTGGAGCTCTGGCGGGGTGTAGGGTCATTGGCAGGGACGTAGTGTCGTCGGGCGGGGCGTAGAGTTCTTGGAGCTCGAGTGGGCGGAAGGTCGTCGGCTGGAGCGTAGGGTTGCTGGACCTTGGGCAGGGCGTAGGGTCGTTGGGCGGGGCATAGAGTCGTGGGGGCGTGGGCCAGGACATAGGGGTCCTAGAGCTCTGGCAGGAAGTAGGGGCGTAGGGTCATCGGCCAGGACGTAGAGTTCATGGAGCTCGAGTAGGGCGTAAGTTTGTTGGCTGGAGCGTAGGGTTGCTGGTCCTAGAGCTCTGGCAGGTTCATCGTTCGGGATTAGGGTGGTGGGGTAGTGGGCCTGGGCATAGGGTTCTTGGAGCTCGAGTAGGGCGTAGGTTCGTTGGTTGGAACATAGGGTTGCTGGACCTTGGGCGGGGCGTATGGTCATCGTTCGGGGACTAGGGTCGTGGGCCGGGGCGTAGGGTCATCGTTCGAGGCGTAGGGTCGTGGGATCGTGGCAGAGTGTAGGGTCATTGGCAGGGATGTAGGGTCATCGGGCGGGGCGTAGAGTTCTTGGAGCTCGAGTGGGGCGTAAGGTCGTCGGCTGGAGCGTAGGGTTGCTGGACCTTGGGCAGGGCGTAGAGTCGTGGGGTCGTGGCCAGGACGTAGGGGTCCTGGAGCTCTGGCGGGAAGTAGGATCATCGTTCGGGTACTAGGGTAGTGGGGTTATTGTTCGGGGCGTAGGGTCAGCGCCGGTACGGATGGAAGCCCTGTACGTTGTGGTTCTGTCCCCGTCCGAAGGCGCTGGGAGCGGGCTGGGGGCGGGAGCGGGAGGGCCTGTGCCGTGGCGTCCCGTACGAGGCCTGAGGCTGCGTGGGGTCGGCGAAACTGTGGGTGAACGCGGTCAGCTCCTGGCCGTAACCGCGGGAGACACCAGAGGAAAGGAGACTTCAGAACAGAGAGAAGAGGACAAGATTCTGAGATGTAAAGATGAGGAAAATCCACCATGGTTTCTAAAGTTTGTGTTTTAGTTGCTTAGTCTGGCTGCACACTTTTCATTTTCTCTTTATTAACAAACTCTGCATTACACAGAACAACATTCACAATATTATTATCATTATGCACATTCATGATCAAATACTGGCACTGAGTGATTCATGGCATTATGTGATTCGGACGAAGTTTCTAACTTTTGTGGTTCAAATTAGTAACATAGTATTTTCACCAAATTGTACTTTGTAAATACAACAGATCAATATGCACTTTCTAAAATAAATTCTAAAGCATTTATCTGTCATAAACAGTCAAAAGCAGTGCTCTGATTGGTTGTGCTTGGGTTGCTTTCTTCGGTTTCACTCTGCTGTCTGTAAAAAATGCTTTAGATCACAATTGCAAACAAAAATGAAAGCATTTGGACAGTAACTGTGCTGAAGCATTTGTAAGCGCAAGGAAAAAGTTGGACAGATATCAGTGTTCTAAAGTACTGTGGTGTGCCACAAGGTTCTGTACTCGGGCCAATTCTTTTTACTGTCTATATGCTGCTGAAGTCATGACATTGACTTCCACTGTTATGCAGATGACTCTCAGCTGTACTTATCAATGAAACCAGATCAGACTGATCAGACAGAAAGACTTAGTGCCTGTGTGAAGAAGATAAAACCTGGATGATCCTTAACTATCTACAGTATTAGGACAGCAACAAGTTAATTGATTATTGAAATAATCGCCAACTGATTTAACGTGTGGAAAAGCATCAATTAACGGAAATTACATGAAAAGTGTGTAGTTTGGTGTTTTTTGTAAAAACTAGTTTGTCTGAGCCTTGTGTTTTTATGATACTAACTTTGAAACTCAATTTAATAATAATAAATAGACACCATTATAGAATAAGCCTAATTATGATGCCACAACGATCATTAAAAATACTCAGATTTCAACAGAAAATGCTTTGGTTTTAAGATAGTTTTGATAAAATTATTATTCTAAAACTAATCAAATATATATATATATTTTTCATGTTAACATTATTTTTATCAATACTGTTTAAATGAGTATTTAGTATTTCTTTGCTGCCCAAGCTTGGAACGTGCGTCTTATTAGACTTTCTCCATCGATTGGACATTTTAAAACTAACTCACTTCATAAATATAGCTTTTAAATCTTAACTACAGTAGCTACCTAAACTGTAAACATGTTTTTACTTATGCGTTATATTCTGTTCGTCTTTTTAAAGGGGTCGTATTGTGTGTCTTTTTTTTAATATTTAGTAAGAAACTAGAACATGCACAATCATAATTTACCTTTTGTTCATTGTAAAAACACAAAGTTGATCTAAAAACTTAAAAATAGAAACAGCTCTATGACTTCCTGTTCAAAACTGCAGAACTGATAAGCCCCGCCTCTTCATTTTAAAATGTAACTGTAAAAAGCAACAGATTTTTAAAAAAAACTATTTTTATTGTTGGAAAAGTGTCTCTGGGACAGTTTTGAACCATATTTGCTTCACTTTGGAGTGTTAATCTTTTCAATTATAACAAGTAAATACAGACAAGTGGGAGGGGATAGGTGGTAGGTGAGAACGGGGATTCTGAGCACTTGAGCTGCAGCTGAGAACAATATAAGATTTCTCAAACATGCATGAATCAATTCAAATATAACTTTGAGTAAACTAATGGTAAAGGAAGGCCATTATAACAAGGTTAAAAAGTTAAAAAGTGAATTTGACATAACAGTCTCTTTTAAAGTCTATGTAAAGCATTTTGGTGTAACATTTATGTTGTTTTAAATGTGCTATATAAATAGGCTTGGCTAGTATTGATTAATATCAGACTTTCGGATAAACTTTTGACCCTAAAATCTACATCTCTGAACGTAATCAAGCGACATTTAACTCAGCTCAAATTTGGTGAAAATCTTACCAACCAACTAATTGATTAATCAAAAGAATAATGGCTCAACTAATCGATTACCAAAATATTCTTAGTTGAAGCCCTACTATCGTGGGTTAAGTGTCTTTCCCAAAGAACACAACGACAATCACTTTGTCGTTCCACTGTGGCACCTGGTGTTCCAGCGTCTCCCATCCAATACTAACCAGGCCCTGACTTATTTAGCTTCAGAGATCTGACGGGAATCAGGTATGGCCAGGTGAAAGCACATGTAAGCCAAGGTGTAAACTGCTTTAATTTGACTTGCGAAACATCCAAAATTAGAAAATATCTGCCTAGAAGTGAACTACAAAAAATTATTAAAAAAGAAAAAAACAAACAAAATAGTGTGCCTGCGAGATGTGAGCGTCCTGCTGGTGAAATAAAGTCAGTTGTTTGCATAGAAAAATGAAAAAGCTATCCAGACAGAATTTAGGCTCAAGTTCATGGTGGAGTTTTCTTACCAAATCAAACAGTCTGTGCATTTATAGAAGAAAACTTGAAAAATCTACAAAAAGCATCAGATGTTTAGTGTCTGAGCAGTAGAGGGCAGTATTTCCCTAAAAGAGAACAGCAGCAGATGATTATGGCACTCATTTTATACATTTGTGTGTTCCAGGGTTATTCAACGTAATTTTTCTGAAGGCCAGATTTTAAAGAAGAGGAGACACAAACATCAAAACATCGCAGTATGGGCATGATTAGACATTGTAGAAGATTCATTCCACAGTGGCTGATTAAACACTTAGTTCAGTCTCTAGTATTATCTCAAATGGATTTATGCAACTGTGGTTGGTCGAACACATGTGAGAATAACTTATATCGGTTACAAGTCGCACAGAATAAAGCGGCACGAATTATTTTGGGTTGCCCATATAGAACGAATATATTAACAATGCATAATGAATTGGCTTGGCTGACTGTCAAATGTAGATTTAAATACTACCTATTAACATTCATTAAATCAATAATTGTTACAAAATTCCAGAAGTATTTATAACAAATTAACGTTTTTCTCAGAAGCACCATAATTATGGCACACACAGAGAGTCATTTAAGAGGAGTGCTGCCTGTTTTGTCGAACCAATCAAATGCAACGTACTGTTGTTTATCGAGCATGGTTGCATGGAATGCATTACCTGTTTTTTTGATGTTAGAAAACAACAAAATCCTTTTTAAAAAAAAGTTAAA
This sequence comes from Mugilogobius chulae, assembly GCA_038363315.1. NCBI lineage: Eukaryota > Metazoa > Chordata > Actinopteri > Gobiiformes > Gobiidae > Mugilogobius > Mugilogobius chulae. The sequence goes on from JBBPFD010000288.1 coordinate 41,288, forward strand.
ACTTTTTCTGTTACTCAGGGATTAGCGATCAATTGATTGGTCTGGAAATGCTTATAGATATTATTGTTGATGATTGTTTCTGATAGTATTTTGTAAATGAGCTATGGAATTCTCTATTGGATTTTCTGATAAGATTGTATTAATATTATTCCATCGATTATGTTGGTGATGATGATTTGCTAATTATAAATGTATACATTATTGTTGTTAGTAATGTTGTAATGTTTATCATTATTATATGTAAATATATTGGGGACTGCAAGCAAATTTATTTTAACCAACGGTAAAAATATATATATCAATTTGATATTATTAATTAAACTATAGGAGTGAGTTTAATAAGTGAAAGTAAAAAGCAGCCCTAAATGTATCTTACAATTTTTTCCTACATTTGGCTTCATGTGTTGTGTGTATGAGTGTGCAAATGTTATGAGTGTATTAAAATTATATACTATTAAAAATGTAATGAATTTGAAAAGACCCCAGAAGAATAGCAACTGAAATTCAGAAGCTAATGGGGATCTTTATAAATAAACAAATAAATAAACAAATAAAAAACATCAAAATCTGAACAAACTATTATTATTAATTATAAAGAGATTAAATTTAAATCATCTTCTCATTCTCTCTTTGCCACAGATCTCGATAACAATATTCAGGTTATATTCTGTAGGCCAACAAACGTATTAAACCCGTCTTCAGATTTGTGACATTATCAAAAAAACGACAACCTTAAATATGTTTAATGTTTTGAATTTCTTAAGTAAATATTTGACAGAAGAACAAAAAATGTAGCCCTTAATTCAAGAACAGAAAGATATTATATTATAATTTTGCTGTTTTGTGAAGCGCTCTGAAATATTTACTGTACAAATTCTGATAGAAACAAACTGGTTGTGTCTATTAGAAAGTTGCTAGCAAATTATAATT
>JBBPFD010000289.1:0-16574 GCA_038363315.1 Mugilogobius chulae
GAGAGAGAGAGAGGAAAGAGAGGGAGAGAGAAAGAAAAGAGAGCGAGAGAAGAGAAGAAAGATGAGAGCAACCGAGAGGAGAGAGAAAGAATAAAAGAAGATGAGAGGAGGAGTGAGAAGAGAGAGTCAAAACATTATGAGACATTCTGGATCAACATCAGACATAAATCGACTCATTATGTCCAATTAAACACAACTAGGATATCGGCTGAACCGATATCATGGAGCCAATACTCGATCCAGCAAAAGTCCTGGATCGGCACCGATATTCGATCCTGGTATTGATCAGTGCATCTCTAGTTTTAATTTGTGAAAATGGGAATATAAAACATTTGTACCAGTTTTGAGTCCGCTCTAAGACCACAGCTCTCCCGAAAAGAATTGAACAGCCCGTTGTAAAGTCTTATCTTCGGCATCTCCTTCCTTCACCTCCTGCTTATGCTCGTCGTCTGTTTCCTTACTCTTCTTTTTCACCTCCTCTCTTCTCCTTCGTCCTCCAATGGCACAAAGTAACTTCTGTTGTTTGTAAAGTCAGTTTTCCCTCCTCCTGCTGCTGCTGTTCTTCTGCTTCTCTTCCTGCTTCCCCATGACATCACCTCCCTCTCTCCTCCTCTCCCTCCTCCTCTCTCCTCCTGCTTCTGCTTCTTCTTCTGTCGTCACATGGAACAAAGTGACTTGTGTTGAAGCTCGTAACTCACTTTTCTCCTTCATTTCGGCTCACACTTTTCCAAAAGTCCAAACCCACTGGAAAGTTGGTGGAATCTGCAGGTTTTTCCTCCTGCAGCAGCAGCTCAGAAGTTTGTGTTTCCTGTGAGAACTGCTGCTCCTTTGTTTGTGTTTGGATTGTATTTGTTGCAGAAGGAATAAGAGCTTTTAGACTTCTAGCAGGAATCCTCAACTAGCCAAGGATGTGTTCTGTAAAACTGACCAACAGAATGAAACCATCAAAGAATCAAAACACAGTGTGAGTCCTGATGAGGAAACACGTACTCAAAGCTCGTACAAGTGAATTTTAAGTGTGTTATAATCAGTGTGTGTGTGTTTGGACAGAATAAACTGACTTGACTGAGCTGTAGTATAGTTTTAGTTTTTAGTCTGTGTGTTTGGCTCCAGTGCAGCAGAGAGAGAGAGAGAGAGACTAAATTTGGCGCCAGCGTTGAACCACAGCATACCACACACACATGCGCACATACACATGCGCGCACACACTGTACACTGTAAAAAAGAACAGGGTATAGTTCTAAAAATGGGAACAGGGTAAAAAGTACAGTTAATGCCTTAAAGTTTTAAATTCATGTATTTTTTATTCTCTTTCTTTCATCTTGCATAACTTAAGTCAAAGTTAAAAATCTTGAACTCACATTGTCAAGTTTTCTCACCACAAAGACTTTTAGTTTATTTAACTATTGACCTTATGTCTTGTTAGGGCTGGAAAATTAACACGTTTATGCAGTGCAATATTGTTTTCCTTTAATCGCGTCAAAAGAAAATTGAAACATTGATTAATTTTATTGGCTTCTCCTGCGCAGCTGCCACATCTCAGCGCCAGACCGCGTAACAGGCTGATTCCACATCCTGCAAATCCGCTGTGCTGCGCAGCGCCACGACCTTCACAGCAATTGCGCTGCCTTTGTAATGAATGAGGTACGTTCCAACATCTCACATATGCGCTGCAGGTCTGCGCTGCAGGGCTGCGCTCAGCTCCGTCACTCCAACAGATCAACGGTAAAATCTTCTGCGCCCAGATCTGACCTGATCAAGTTCCACAGATCAGAGCGCACCAAACAGGAAACAGAACGTGAACTACGTTCAGAGTTTCAAAGTAAAAACACTTAGCACAGGACTTTATTTTTGATCACAAAACTTGTATTTAATCTTTATACAGTGCTTTATCACTCAGTCTGCTGTAAACTTTCACTTTATGTCACGAAAACACTGACGAGAGTATACTTTTTATCGGACTTATTCACGATAATGCCTTTGCCCTCGTGGGAGAGAGAAACCACAAAAAGCTCTTGTGATGTGAACAAAAGAGAGATCCCATTGATCTCCTGCTGCACAATAAAGAGTTATTTGACTTTAATTAAAAACTTTTGTTTCATAAACTTGTCCTCTCCGCGCATGCTCTTCTCGTGCTCTCGAGGCTCGCAGCCTGGCGGAGACATGCATCCAGAGGAGAGGCTTTGAGCCACAAAATCGCTGTGGAGCAGCGCAACGCAGCTTTTATGTGGAATTCCTGTGTAAGGACAAGTGCCTTCTGTGCTTGTGTGACATTGGTTCCGCGTGGTCCTGCGTGGTCCTGCGGTCCTGCGTGGTCCTGCGTGGCCTGCGATTAGTCCGTCTCCTCACTCTTTCCTGTTGCGTTTCCGTTCTGTAGCACTGCTCCGTGCGGCGCAGATCAGTTTGTTTGTATCTGAACCATGTCTCATTCATATAAATGAGATGTTCTGTGATCAGACTGAAGCAGGCTCCAGTGTGCTGGAGCTGGGGCAGGACTTCATTAAAGAAATATATATTATTATATTATTATTAGAATTTTTAGTGTCTTTTAAAAATAAATTATAACCTAAATCAATCCAGAAGCTTCAGTATAAAATATTAGACCTATTTAAGTTAATTGTAGATGGATTTGTTTTAAAAAAAGGCCTCATATGAATAGAACTCGTTCAAAAATGTCTAAATGAACTATTTAAAACATCATGGTGGTGGACTTCGCAGACGCCACTCCATGCTCCGCCACCAGTGAAACATCCAGGGAAGGGACACAGAGAGAGAGGACTCATACAAGTACCTGGGTGTTTATCTGAACAATAAACTGGACTGGACTCACAACACTGATGCACTGTACAGGAAGGGCCAGGCAGGCTCTACCTTAGATTTTGATTAATTATCATTTTTTAATTCGATTCCTGGCCCTATAGTCTTTTTACAGTGTATATACTGAACACACTCAGGACACACACACACAGACAGAACACAACAGACAGGACACACAAGTGGTGCGTTCGCCGTGGCAGCTGGAGAAACTATTCTGACCTTGTGAGGAAATGACACTGACACTTAAGGAGCTTCTGGAAACTTGTCCTGGGACACAGGGCCGCAGCTGGCTATTTTGGTGCCCTATGCAAGATTTCAAAAAACTAACTTCCAACCTCAAACCGACGCCACAAACGCTGACGCACACTACTAACCCCAGAATTGTATCTATTTTTTTTTAAGACACAAAGATTGAGAGTTCCCCTACATTTTTTTTACATAATAGATGTATTTGTCTTTTATCTGGGATGTTTTAGAACAGCAAGTCCCTTCATTTCAAATTTCTGTCCCTTAATTTCAAACGCACATACTCATAGAACTATAGTTACATTAGGTAACTAAGATATCCTCGCGCTAAAGTTTGAGGAAATACTATCGTCTGTAACTTTTGTCTGGACAAAGAGACTAGATTCATGGTTTGTGTTTCCTCTGAAATAATCTGAACATAAAAGTGGAAAAATCCGCCGTATTTCGCCGTGGTAATTTACGTGTTCAAATCTGCAGCCGTCTTAATTTATCTGCTGTTTCTCCTCGTAACTGGCCCAATATGTGTCCTATAGATACAAAATAAAGATTGTTAAGAGCTTATGAGGTGTAGAACATGCTCCTGTTTTCGAAACGGTTTCCAGAGTCTTTGATTTTGCGCTGTGTGTTAAGAATCATCAGCCAGATGTGTCTAGATCAGACTTTTTTGTCACTCATGAGTTCAGCACACAGGACAGTGGGACGGCACAGCTCGGCTTGGTGCCCCCAGAGCAGGTGGTGCCCCACGCGCTCTGCGTGATGTGCGATTGGGGGCGGCGGCACTGTGGGACAGAACCAGAAGATCACATGACCAGCTCGTTATATTCACATAATGATCAGGTCAGAGCAGAAGAAGTGTTCAACTCAAACAGAACCAGAAGATCACATGACCCAGTCTTTAATGTTTGTGTTTTTATTAGATGATCTTGTGAGAGCAGAAGTGTTAAACTCAAACACACACAGAGCATTTAACACCTGAGTCATGTTCTATGTAAACACAACTATTATATTAACCCTTTAGGCGTCTTAAAATCCAATCCAGTAAACATAGCAAAGAGGTGCTGAGATTTATTTACAATTTATTTACAACGTCTGTCTAATGAAACGTTGGAGAGATTGTCAAAGTACACCAAATATGCTTTATTCTGCTAAAACATGACAACAAAATACAATTCGATCACTTTCTTTTTGCAAATAACTTTTTAGAGGCAACAGAAAATTAGTTTTGGCCCTTGACTCTCTTGGCTCTTTGTGGAAAAATAATAAACATTTTGTGAAGAATCAAAACATCTCTCTACAGAGTTACAACTTTCTTATCAGAAACAGAATTGGGAGCAGAGCCTGACTTGGTGCAGAAGTGCTACTTTGGCGTCTAAAGGGTTAAACTTACTCATCAGTTTATATTGTTGTATGTTATAGCAGAGTCTGCGTGTGAAGTTCATAAGAGTGAGTCAGGAACACTTTTTAGACTATAAATACTCTCACTGCAGTGCATTGTGGGACCTGGAGTTCGTGCTTTGTGTTTCCGAGCCGTGAGCCGCTGTTTTAGAATCAAATCCACTTCATTATGTTTCTCATGAGACGCTGATAAAGTCTGTCCACGTTAGTCTTCAGCGAGACAAACGGGCCAGTGTGAGGGCTTTACTGTCTCTGCCCATGGACACAGTTAATCTTGCATCTAAAAGGTTCATTTGCAGGAAATAGTGATAAATTGTATTTTCTTACACGCTGAGGCGGTGTAATCCCTCATTCATCCAGGAGTCATCCATAGAATAAAGGCTTCACATAGTCATCTGGACAGTGTTTTCAAAGATCAAGACGTTTTGATTCTCATCCAAGTCATTTTTACTCATCATCAGATTGAAAATGACTTTAGGATAGAGTCGAAAACAACTTGATCCAGTTGACAACTTTGAAACCTTATTCTATGTTTTAGCTGAATAAACTTGACTTGGTTTGGCCCCACTCTGGGCACTGCTGGTCTAAAGAGTTTTGTCCAGACTTTTCCAGAACAACTCCAGAACAGCAGCTGCTCCACTGTTGCCACGACAACAGGCTTGTACCTCTTGTCAGGGTTTTAGTCACAGTTTATTTACCGTTTTGGCCAAAACTATAGTTGATTAGAGAATGATCCGCTGCCTGACCCAGGCTCAGACTGGGTCCGGCTCTGGTCCCGACATGGGTCCGGCTCTGGTCCGACATGGGTTCGGCTCTGGTGCTGACGTGAGTCCGGCTCTGGTCCCACCTGGATCCGGTTCTGGTCCTGATATGAGTCCGGCTCTGGTCCAACCTGGATCCGGTTCTGGTCCTGATATGTGTCCGGCTCTGGTCCTGACGTGAGTCCGGCTCTGGTCCTGACATGGGTCCGGCTCTGGTCCTGATGTGGGTCCGGCTCTGGTCCCGACCTGGGTCCGGCTCTGGTCCTGACATTAGTCCGGCTCTGGTCCCGACCTGGGTCCGGTTCTGGTCCTGATATGAGTCCGGCTCTGGTCCCAACCTGGATCCGGTTCTGGTCCTGATATGTGTCCGGCTCTGGTCCTGACGTGAGCCGGCTCTGGTCCCGACCTGGGTCCGGCTCTGGTCCTGACATTAGTCCGGCTCTGGTCCCGACCTGGGTCCGGTTCTGGTCCCGACCTGGGTCCGGTTCTGGTCCCGACCTGGGTCCGGTTCTGGGTCCCGACCTGGTCCGGTTCTGGTCCTGACATGGGTCCGGCTCTGGTCCTGACATTATCGGTCTGGTCCTAATGGGTCCGGCTCTGTCCTGACATTAGTCGGCTCTGGTCCTGATATGGTCCGGCTCTGGTCCTGACATTAGTCCGGCTCTGGTCCTATGGTCCGTCTGGTCCCGACCTGGGTCCGGCTCTGGTCCTGACATTAGTCCGGCTCTGGTCCTGATTGTGGCGGTCCGATTGGGGCTTGGGACTGGTCCGGTTCTGGTCCCGACCTGGGTCCGGCTCTGGTCCTGACATTAGTCCGGCTCTGGTCCTGATATGGGTCCGGCCTCTGGTCCTGGTCTGGCTGATTAGTCCGGCTTCTGGTCCCGACCCTGGGTCCGGTTCTGGTCCCGACCTGGGTCCGGCTCTGGTCCTGAATAGTCCGCTCTGTCTGATATGTCCGCTCGGTCCGACATTAGTCCGGCTCTGGCCGCCTGGGTCTGGTTCTGTCAATGACTCATGCTGCAGTTCATCTCTCTGGTGGTTGAATTCTCTTCATATATTATTTTACCTTTTACTCCTGCTGTTTATTAAAGCGTCAGACTGGACGTGGTTGAAACTGTGCAGCCGTGTGGTAGAAAGCGTCCATCACAAGTGTCTCCTGAGTCGGTTTCAGATCCAGAGTGGACAGCACAAACATGTCTCTGGTCTCTCAGGACAGAGAAAGAAAAGCTGCGTCAGGCTGTTGTTTCTGTTTGTGGAGAGAGACGGTTCTGACCAGAGAAGAGTTTATATCACAGGAGAAATGTTCTGTACAATCTACTTAAACGTTTATTTAACCAGGAAAGAGCAGCTGGAACCAGAAGCCTCCACTGGACGTGTTTTTACTGCAGCAGGACGGTTCATCAAAGTTGTTTATTAAAGTTTTACAGCAGTTCAGTGGTTAATTATTACGAAATGACTCTGAACACACTTTCACTCCCACACACACAGTTTGTCCTCCTGCAGCTCCGACTGTGGACACGAGCTGTGATGTCATGGCCTGTAATTACCGTGTTATTAACGTGTAATTACGCTGCGTGTTCTCGTCTGTTTAATGACGGGTTCTTCTCGTGTGGAGTCAAAACCGCAGCAGGAAGTGCGTCTGAACACAGAGTCACACAGAGAGAGTTTGAGCCTCAGAGCGACTTTAAATATATGTATGATGTCATCGAGTTTGGACAGGAAGAGAGGAGAGAGAGAGGAGAGGGAGAGGGAAGAGAGAGAGAGAGAGGGAGAGAGAGAAGGGAAGAGAGAGAGAGAAGAGAGAGGGAAGAGAGAGAGAGGAGAGAGAAGAGAGGGAAGAGAGAGAGAGAGGAGGGAAGAGAGAGAGAGAGAGAGAGAGATTGTAGCCATATGCAAATACAAAAATTATTTAGGAAAAAAACACACAAAAAGGAGGAGAGAAGAGAGAATAAGAGGAGGAAAGAGCAGGAGGAGAAGAAGAAAGAAGAGAGGACAGAAGAGAGGTGAGAGGAGAGAAGTGAAGCGAGAAGGAGAAAGAAAAAGAGGAGAGAAGAGAAGAACGAATATAAGAGAGAATGAGAGGAGAGGAAAGAAGGAGAGAAAAAGCGAGGAGAATTTGAGGGAAGAAGAGAAGAGAAGGAGAGAGAAAAAGAGGGGAGAAGAAGAGAGAAGAGAAGGAGCATGAGAGAAAAGGAGAGGAGGAACGAGGAGGAGAAGAAGAAAGTAGAGAGGAAAGAAGAGGAGAAGAGAGTTGAGAAGAAGAGGAGAGAGAAGGAGAAAGAAGACGAGAGAAGGAGAGAAAAAGAGAGGAGAGAAGAAGAGAAGAGAGAATGAGAGGAGAGAATAAGCAAGGAGAAGTGAGGGAAAAGAGAAGAGAAGGAGAGAGAAAAAGAGAGAAGATTAGAAGTGAAGAAAGAGGGATTGAGGAGGAGGAGAGGCTTTTTTATACATTGTCCAATTAATTTAATTTTTTCAGTCAAAGCAGACCATCTCTGGTATGACCTCCTGCCTGTAAAAAAAAAACTATATTTACCAATTCTGATATTTGGAATTTTAAATCCACAAAATTCACTCTAGTAAAACATTAAAACAAAGACGACCAATGAGCTGCTTCGTGTCACGTGAGTCACACAAATGAACAAATCTGATTGGACGCCACGTTGTGAATATGAGACATTACAGAGGAGAGAGAAGAGGAGAGAAGAGAGGAGAAGAGAGAGGAGGAAAGGAGAGGAGGAGGGAAGGGAGAATGAGGCTAATGATGTGAGCCGCTGCAGGAGCCGGGACAAGACTCTTTCTGCTTTACGATCTGTCACTCTGACTTATGGGACGTTTCATGTGTGAGGCAAAGTGCTGTTCTCTTCAATCAATAGTTTTTACTTCAGTCTGCAGTGTTTCCTCTTCAACCAGCGCTTCACCCTAACTTACACTAAACATATAAGAGCTTCTGTTCAAGCTGTTTTACACAATCAAGTAGATAAAGTTACTGCTGCATTCACAATTGTCTGGATAGTTTGGTTTGATTGGGTAAACACGTAAACAAACTCTGATCCGGTCCAAAAAGGTTAAATCTGGTCTGGTTGGAGAGGTGGGTCTCTGGAGCCAGGACCGTACGCAGGATTTTGAAAACACTGACTATAGAGAAGGGGTCCCCAACCACCGGTCCGCGGGCCATTGGCTACCGGGGCCCAGAGGATTCTTTAATATTTATTTTATTTTATTTTATAGTATCACTACTTCCTTGTGCTTTACTATGACAAAATAGTGCCACTTGATCCTATAAACAGCTAATTCAAGCAATAAGAGACCAGAAAGAACACACAATAACCAACCTCGACCGCTCCCTGGAAAAGAAACTTGTGACTTTACCGGTCCTTACAAGGAAAAAAGGTTGGGGACCGCTGGTGTAGAGCATATTTTTTAGAAATGACAATAATGCTGCGTTCACACTGGACAGCGTAATTGTGTCAAAATTTGCAGGTTAAAATGTATTTTGATACAGAACATTTTCAAAGCTCATGCCCAAATATGCGTATAAAACGCCCTGATGCATGTCGAGGTGTCGAGGGACAAAAAGACACTTTTAACGTCCCGACACTCTTCTCTGCGTTCCCGTTGTTTTTAGCTCTAGGACAGATGACTGAGAGAGAGACTGTCTCTGTCCTCCTCCAGTGTCCCGTCCTACAGCAGGTTTAAACATTTTGAATAGATCCATGTGAGGCTTTGTCAGTCCAGATCAGTCCATGTGGTTTGTTTTGTGAGTAAACAGTGGTCCTTTCCTCTGGATGTGAGAGGAGAGCAGCAGCAGGTCACATGACACAGGAGTGACAGAGGCCAGGATTGGTGGACATTGTGTCTGACGTAGAGCTGGGCGATAGATAATATCGTGATGTAAAAACTGAATATCAAGTATATCGTGCAATAAAATAAAATAAAAAGTCTTCAAAAAGAGCAGTTTAAAAACACTAAAACTAGCATTTCCTTTCATTTTTTTGCTTCAGAACCATTTAGTCAATTAAAAAATGGTGTCAGCCTAAGTGACCTTTCACCGAGCCCCGCCCCAAAACGGCTCTTGTCCAATCAAACATCGTAGCAACTGTTGCTATGTAAATAAGGTCCATCAAATCTTGGACTCCAAGTAAGATGGTGAAGCGATGTGTCTACGGTTTATGTGAATCGGACCAAAGATACCCTGAAATATTGACCGGAGGAGTTGTGTTCTTTCCATTTCTAAAGCCGAAAACAACTGGAGCAGTGTCTTCAATGGATTAAACAGTTTAACAGCTAAATATATGGAACAAATGTCTGCTCAAAGGTCAAACTAATGTTTAACTATAGCTATGGACTTACTGTTGTTAGATCTAGAGGCAAAAACACAAACTAGACCCAAGTTCTACCACGACGAGGATATAACTGCAGAAGTTACGCTCTAAGCTGCTACGTTTAGCTTTAGCCAACACTGGTAGCTTTAGCTCGCTAACATAGCCTCGTAAATGAACAATATTCTACAATAAAAATAGACCTTAACATATGAAAGTGAACTTACCCGGCAGTGCAAGAGCAGGACAAGGCTGTGCTTGTTGTATTGAGGAAACGTTAAAGATCATGTGTTTCTCTGATTTAGCTTGAGACCAGTAGCATTAGCCTCTACAGAGTTATGTCCCTCTGTTGTGTATTTTAATGTTTTGAATAAAACCCTCCGCTGCATAGTGAACCTCTTTACCTCGATCTAGAGGATATCGCGGAAAAATTGCTTTAGAAAAGTCACTAACGTGAACAGGAGTACTTCTTTTTGTCATTGAAGTCTATGGCACTCTGTCATATTTGACGGACGTAGCAACAGTAACTAAGGGGGGCGGGGCTCGGCGAAAGGTCCATTGGTATAGGAAGTATTTTATAGAATTATTACACATTTTTAACATTTATAAATCTTGTTTACCTGCATTTTTTCTTAATATTTGGTCAAAACATGAGAAAGTACAAGTTTTGAAAAAGGAGCGTGTGTTTTTACTCAACCAATCAAAGTTCAATACATTCATATTTATTAATTACACTTCAACTCATTTGTGTAAAGACATGTTTGGGATTTTTTTTTGTTAGATTGACATATTATCGCCTGAATATCGTAATCGAAATATGACAAAAAATAATCGAGATATCCATTTTTGTCAATATCGCGTAGCTCTAGTCTGACGCTTTGAACGTTCAGTGGAGCCCAACTCAAGCGTCGACGCCTGATGAGGCCAAAGCGTCCGCCGCAGGTTTGAGCGTCGACACAGCATCAGCAGACGCCTGAACAAGAGAATTTCAATGCTCTAGACCACGGGTGTCAAACTCAAATGGAGCTGGGGCCAAATCGATCAGAGTCAGAGTTGGTCGAGGGCTGCATTTTTAAATCTAGGTCCCTCTGTGTTAAATTCAAATATGGCAATAGGGCTGTAGAAAGCTAATACAACACATTTACTGTATGTCCAGAATTATTATTGCATTCCTATATATTTCATATATAATTTCATTGCAGCAAAACCTTGGACAGATTGTTGCGTTTTGCTTCATTCCAGTGCATATTACATTTAATAGTCACATCTCAGCGATATAAGAGGCCACTATCAATAATAATCTGAAATCATGCTCAGGGGCCACATGATATCTTCTTGAGGGCCGAATTTGGCCCCCGGGCCTATGCTCTAGAGTCCCAGTGGTTCTCAACCTGGGGGTCGCGAATTAATTTCTGGGGGTCCCCAGATCATGTGAAAAATTTAACATTAAAGGGACTGTACCTGATTTTTGCATCCTTAAAAATGTAAACAAACAGAAATATGTAATTTTAAACTTCTTATTCAGGCTACATGATTTCCTCACGTAGCTAATACATTCTGAGCTTCAGAATTGTTCATCATGATGAGTTTAATGTTTTTTCACAGCTTTTAGCGGCGAGGTGACTCTCCATGCTAACAACAGTTAGCCACAATGCTAAAAACAAAAACAGAAAAAGTTGGCCACAAACGAGATATTATCAGATATAGACAGGACATTACGGACTAATTTCCACCTGATTAGATACATTAACAAGGCATCAGTGCTAGAGGGAAATTGATTTTAAGTTATATTGTTGCAAAAAAATCGAGTACAGTCCCTTTAAGATTTTTAACAAGGTTTGACAGCTTCAAATACTGTGATAGGTGTATATTCCTATTTGCTGACCTACAAGATGAACTTATCTATACTTATGTCTTCAAATTCAAATCAAACAAGAGAATAAAAACTACTTTATCACTTTGCAGGTAGCCTACATTTTGCGTTTGAGGGTCGCGAATGGCTACGGTTGTTATTTAGGGGGTCACGACTGAAAAAGACGCCGGTTTGTGACGCTCAAGACGCAGGTTTACAATGACCAAACATGTAAACTGGACACTAATATATAGTTCTAAAGCTGAATGAGCAGAGACAGACCTTTCAGAGACAGATTTACTCAAACAGATGAACTTTTTGTTGGTCTGTCACTCACTCTGGTCCCTGTTCATGTGAGAGAAAACACAAGTCCAGCAGTGAGTTTGTTTTAGTCGCTGTAACATAGAAGCCAGTATCTTCTTTACTGTTTGTGTGACGTGTTTCTCTCCCACAGCGCCTCCACAGGCCAATACAGATGTGTCTCTACTGCGCTGGTTCCATTAGTTAAAGGTCTGAACAGAAGAGTCAGTTTAGAGAAAGAGACAACGATGCAGCTTTGGTTCCCAGTCGAGTCGAGTCTAGATGTGATTTATATTTTGAATGCAGCTGTAGAGACACGTGACTGTCTGTGGAGGAAATGTGCTCCGTGTATTTGACCGTCCAGTAGATCAGAGTTTGTGCAGGAGCAGTAGCAGAGTAGCAGGAGTGAGAGTAGTAGTAGCAGTAGCAGTAGTAGCAGTAGCAGTAGAGCAGTAGCAGTAGTAGCAGAGTGAGAGTAGTAGTAGCAGTAGCAGTATAGCAGTAGCAGTAGTAGCAGTAGCAGTATAGCAGTAGCAGAGTAGCAGGATGAGAGTAGTAGTAGCAGTAACAGTAGCAGTGACATACCAAAGCTTCCAGAATTAGCAGCGGCTGTGAGACTCAGACATGTGCAGAAGTGACTCTAACAACACAGAGACCAGGGACCTGCTACAGACTGTAAAGAGTCAAGAGCCAAATCCAAACCCAGAACAGTGGTGGACCGACAACTTCTCATTATTATTCATTTTCATTTTTCTTGTAAAATGAAAATGTAATCTTTATATTTTATGTATTTTTTATATCTATACTGTATATTTTAGATATTAAACGTCAAGTTTAATTTCATAAATCATTTTTTATGGCTTCAATTTTTATCCTTAGAAAAAATATGACTTCATAACTTCCTTAAGCTTCAACTGTAGTTTTATAAAATGAAGCTTAAACTCAAAATGTTACAGGTTTATGATGGTAATTTTACAAGAAACAAAAACCTAATTCTCAGGACTTGGACGAGTCAAATGTTTTCATAAAAACACACAATGGATTTTTAGATTAATAACAATGTTCTATGATCCAATCTACAATTTTAATTTCAATCAAACTTCAAGTTTAATCTTGAAAATGATCTTTTTATGACTTTGACTTTAATCTCATAAAACTAAACTTTATTGTGAAACGTTACAGGTTCATTGTTGTTGTCCAAGTTTTTGTTTCTTAAACTTCGTACATTTCTGTTTCTCAAAAAACCTGATTGAAACAGGTCAGCGGCCACATTAGGCCCTCAGGCCGCCGTTTGCCGCTGTAGTCAGTATGAGCATATTTCTCCTGTGTTAGCCTCGGCTCTGTTAGCTACACACTGATTTTCAGGTGTTTGACTGGACTGACTCTGTATGTCTCAGAGCTTCTGTCTGTCCAGGCTCCTGCTGAGCGCTGACATCAGCTGGACACTTGTCCCTAAAGTCCATCATATTTACCCATGTATTGTATTATAGTGTATTATATTATCTGGATTGTCCGCCCCCTCTTTCCCGGTGTGAGTGGCGATGTGGCCGCTCCGCAGCACTGCAGCAGTTGGGCTCAAGAAAAATTTTCCCCAGAGCGTCAATGCATTTTTGTCACTTCAAACTGTCCGTGCTCCGCGGACACGGCTCCTACAGCTTTAACTAAGGTCTCATTTTGAAGGTTTTTATCTCTAGTTTCACTACATATAACTTTTCCAATTTTTTCGATGCCCCAAACGCTTAAACTTTAGCCCTTGCCTTACCGCTCAGGCCTCCATCGCGCTGATTGGTCAGAACCGATCACTGTCACTTTTCTGACGTTACGGCAGTGGGAGGAGCTAGCCCGTATTCAGGAAATAACGCGGAAGAAAAAATCTTTTTCGGCATCAATGCGCCACTGAGCAGAAGCCATTGAAAACAACGGGCCGCCATCTTGGACTCATCTTCCAGTTCTAATTATACTTCCATGTATTTACCTCGGGACGTCTGTAAACTTTAAATGACCCCACGACGTTTGAGTTTTTTTACAGGCTTTCACAAGCTGGATATTCCATGTTTGTAATTTTCTTTTTACAGACTTTATGGAAACGGCGACAGATAGACCTTTTACTTCATTCATGAAATGAGCGTGTCTTGTGTTTTCAGTTTGTTTTAACGTGATTAAACTTACCTGAGCTGCGACTGCGTAAATGTTCTTTGTCACGTAGTTGAGTCGTTTATCAGAATCACATCCACAACATCAGATTTATTATGAAACAGACAAAGACTCTCTTTTAATCTATTAAACTGATCAAATTCAAACTTTGCAGCGTTCTGTCCATGTTCTGTCCAAACTCTTACCAACCTTTTGTTTTTAATCATAGAAAACCACCATCTCATTTGAGAATGAACGTGGTGAATAGTAATAATATATTGTTTAAATCTGAAGGTAAAATAAGCCACAGAGTCATTATTATTTCATTTGTAAACGGTTTACGGATTGAAAACACAGACATACACATTCCAGGACTAGAATTACATGAGGACAGAGTTTGGAGAATTACAGGAGGTAAAAAGTGCAGCTGACTTTAGTTTTAAACGTGTTTGTGCTCCTGGTGTTCTGTGATAATGAGCTGATGATCCTCTGAACCAACAGTCAACACAAGATCAATCATTGAGAGACAAGGTCCACTGGTCTGTTTGTGTCACACCTGCTTCTGTCCAGGCAAACACAGGAGGACTTTCACATGCATGTACGTGTGTGTGTGTGCATGTGTGGCGCATGTATGTATGGTGTGTGCGCATGTGTGTGCGCTGCAGCTGCTCTCTGACTCTGGCACGACAAACTCGCAGGAATGTGCTGCTGTGGGTCTCATAATGACACCGACCACCAGGACCTGCTGCCAGGATCAATCAGCTTTATGTATAAATATGAACAAATATGTCTGTGTGACCAGATGGACTTGGATCTTATGACGAGTCTCATATAATCTCAGTTGTGAATGAATTATGTTTTATTTAAGTTATGCACAAGTGTCAGCCACATCGGCTTCTATGACACTGATTTTCAAAATCAGAAGAGTGGCCATTACAAAATACTTTTCACATGCAGCGACTCTTCTGTGAGCGAGTGAAAAGTGTCAGAGGAAGTCAAACTACTGGATTTATTCAACATTATTTATGCTCCAGAAAAAAGACTGACTGCCCGATCTTGCCCCTCTGTCTTAACGGGCAGTCTTAGTTATTCCTCTGTTATTCCTCATTGTTTGAATCATGTAAACCTCCTGTTTTTATCCTAAAGACATTATTTCATTGAGTGGCTCAGATTCTTTCAGAGGAAAACAACACTGACACGAGGTTTAATTTAGAAAAAGAACGTTTTCTCCAAAGCGCTGAAATCTAATGAAAACAGAGAATTTCAAATGTTTATAAAAACAGAACAGATTCACGTAGTAGTATAACAATTCTTTTTGTAAATGAAAGTAAACAGACACAAGTCTGTTTGATGTTCAACATGTCATGATTCGTTGCCAGGTGTTTTGTGGAGCTGTGAACAGGGGCGTAGCACCAAATTCTGGGCCCCAGGCACAAACTTAGTGATGGGCCCCTAATACATGATCTTGTGTTTTAATTATTTAGTTCTCTCTCGTCAATTTTCTATTCATTTGGGTTTTATTTCTTTCTAGAATATTCGTATTGACCCTATTTTGTCCCGCCCACTTGGCTTGGAAATGCACTTCCTGTTTAGCTCTGTTAAGGTAGCTAACGTGTTTGTTTGTCTGTCTTCTGGGGCATTTTTAATTAAATATAATGACAGTTAAAATAAACCCATCGACTGAAATCTACAGGCTAAATGCAGCTAAACAGGAAGTACATGTCCTAGAAAAGTAGGCGGGACAAAATAGGGTCAATACCGCCAATTGATTTTGTTTCTACAATCCACAGATAAATATAATAACTTGTCTAAATGAGGCCAAAATCACACTTAAAAATCTTGTGACACTTTGGATGTTTTATATTGTTGAAGTTGTGACATTTATTGACAATATTCAAGTTAATATCCATATTTTATAAGTGATCATTTGTGCCAAACCCTGACTATTTGTTCACTGAAAACTGCAAACTCGTGCTCATAATATTATATTTGTAGCTACTGTATTTGTTCACATTTTAGCCAATTAATGTTCTTCTTTTTTTCAGCCATTTTCTTTAGCCAAAGTCTGTAGGAGAGATGGAGCTTTTGGGGGCCCTTTCCTGTCCCGGGCCCTGGGGAAACTAGCCCATTTACCCCCCCAGTCCGACACCCCTGCATGTGAATATTGTTTTTAATTAATGACTAATAATAAAACTATGTAAGAGAAGAAAAGCTAAAAGTGAAACTGAAAGTGAAAGGAGCTGATTGGTCGTCTGTCACATTAAAATCTTTGTTTGCTTCTTTCATTGATTCTGCAGAAATCCAACATGTTTTCACTTCCACCTGATATTTCTCCATGTATTTTGGTTTATTTATTTTTTCTTTGTAAGCAGCCATGTTGGTTTTTAAGCGGGAGACGGTGCAAGTCCCTGATTGGCTCATGCATCTGTCAATCACGCCCACTGAAACTCAAAACGCAGACACAGTGGACAGACCAGATATTTTTATATTTCGTTGGATTCTGGCAAGTGGTCGTGGTGAGGGGGTTTGTGACATGTTGCCGTGGCGATGGGGTCTGTCACATGTTGTGGCCGTGGCGATGACAGAGCCTCGGCCGGGTCCAGAGTCTGAGGGACAGAGGGACAGTGTCAGAATGTCAGCTGCATATTTGAGAGACGAGGAGGAGACTGTGAATGTGAATGTGCTGCAGAATATGAACCCACCAGTGTCAGTGCTCATGGTAACACTATAAGTTAAGATTTTCAACTTAAA
>JBBPFD010000289.1:21530-63044 GCA_038363315.1 Mugilogobius chulae
CAGTCGTCACCCGTCAAGGTGCGCAGCACGTGTGTGAGATGAAACGGAGGTTAACCACATCGGCCCATCGCTGTTTGCCTTTTACCTTTACACCTAAGCTTCTCCTCGCTGTTGATCACGTGTACAACAAGTTGGATTTGTATTAAATGGACTGTTTCCGGATAAAATCTGATGTGACAGGACTGAATGGATTGGACCAAAAAACTGAAACTTTGGGGACTGACTTTAATATTTATGTTTTAAAGAAACAAGAAAAGGCAATAACAGAAATTTAAATAAATATTATTAACTTAAGCAAAGCCTCATTAATTTTTATCAGCTGTGCGCGTATTATCGATTGATTGGGTATAATATGCCCTGGCGTGTTGCGACACACCAAGATGTAACTGATAATTTATACTGATAAATGTAAGTAGGAAAATGCAGTTAACCCTCGGATGCCACATGTGGCATTGTCCATTTCTCTTCCCGTGGCTGAACACTTTTGTGTTTTGTGTGCTCTTTGCTCGAATTTGTTAAAGCTTTTTTGTATTGTTGAATCACTTTAAGTAGTTAATTATTCTAAACTGGCGCGTTGTGGCGCTCGCGTTTGTTTGTCCGCAGTTTGCACCCACAATGCTTTGCGGCGTGACGTCACAATCTATGTTTAGTAACTGGGAAAGCGCTGTTCACGTGTATGCACCGCTGAATTCACTTAATTCACCTCATTCAATTAGCTAGAATCGCATGAGTCGCTCCGCTGTACGTTTATTCGTGCATCCACACGCGACATTCATGTTTGGGGAATGCAGCATTACTGTTTGAACTGTCCAAAATCCGATGGAAGTTTACAGCAGGAGTCTGTACTTGAACCAGGGCGGTCTTCACTGTTGAGCTCCAGTGTGCTGCTGATGGAAAAGTTCTCTTCACTCACTGACGATTCCGTACTGACCTTTTGGGAACGTTCTGGAGCCGATCCAAACCGGTTCAATCAGCAGTGACGTGTGGATCCAGGTGGTGTTCAGGTGAAGGTCGGACGAGCAGTTTAAACCAGGCTAACAACACTTCACTGAGTCAATTCAACTGAACAGACAAACACTGTTCTGACTGAAGCTTCATCTGTTAAGAGAGAGAGAGAGAGTTTACCTTGAACCAGAGAGAGAGAGAAGGGGGGGGGGAGAGGGGAGAGAGAGAGAGGGAGAGAGAGAGAGAAGGGGGAGAGGAGAGAGAGCAGAGAGGAGAGAGAGGAGAGAGAGAGAGAGAGGCGGGGTGAGAAGAGAGAGAGGAGAGAGAAAGAGAGAAGGGGGAGGGAGAGAAAGAGAGAGAGAGAAGGGGGGGGTATAGAGGGAGAGAGGAGAGAGAGAGGGAGAGAGAAGGAGAGAAAGAAGAAGGAGAGAAGAGAGAGGGAAAGAGAAGGGAGGGAGAGAAGGGGGGTATAGAGAGAGAGAGAGAGAGGGAGAGAAAGAGAGTGAAAGAGAGAGAGGGAGAGAGAAGGGGCGGGAAGGGGGGTATAGAGGGAGAGAGAGAGAAGATAGAGAGAGAGAGAGAGAGAGAGAGAAGATAGAGAGAGAGAAAGAGGAGAGAGAAAGGAGAGGGAGAGAGAGAAGGGGTATAAGAGAGAGAGAGAGTAGAGAGAGGAGAGAGAGGACAGAACCAGCAGTACCAAAGTGACCTCCACAGTTTCACTTAAACACAGGTCTAACGAGCTCATTATCACTGAGATGTTTATGAGGCTGTGAGTGTGACCAGTGTGGACACTTCAAACAGACAAACACAGGACAGAGAGAGGATTTAAACCAGAGTCTTAATCAGAAGCTAGGGCCTGATGGTCGATGTCCAAAGGCTGTATTTTAAAATATAGACCGGACCTTGTGATATATAAATGAGGCTGTAAGCATTATAAAAGTCTAATATAACATTTTATAATATGCCCACTTACTTTATATTACACTTTACATCACAAAACACACAAGAAAACCAGTTCAACCTGCTGCTGCCGTGTATCAGAGCTTTGTGAACAAATTAGCAAGTGAAAATCGCCTAAAACATTATAATTTCCTACAAAAATTAAGCTTATCACATGATAAAGTCAGATTAATTATAATTAATGTACTGTACAGGTCATCTCACACATCACAACATTACAAACTAACTATTCTCTACAAAAATGTATTTCGAGATGAGTTAAAATGTTAAAACCTGGATGTTTGTAATTTTTCTGGTTCAGATGGTTTATTGATGGACCTAGATGGTGTCAAATATTTCCACAGTGTTGTCAAAATATAAATCACAGTAAATTCCAGTGCAAACTGCAGCTAGTGCACTTTAAACTGCAGTGACACTTATTCATTAAGCACTCCTTTGTTTCGAGTGCCAGCATTAGCATTTGAAAGCTAGTTTGGACGGAGCCAGTCCATTAAAAGTGCATGGTTAAAGCTAATGCTAATAGCATTTGTTGCAGCACAACAACACAGGCAAAACAAATAGACAGACTCACCAATTCCCTTTTAAAACCGACGCACCACGCGACCAAACGGCTCCTACCCCTGCGCTGGCTGAAGGCTAAAGGTAGATGAAAGTGCGACAGGCATTAAAATACAGCGTTACGATAATATACCAGTGAAAACAAACATTTTGTTGCGACGAACCTGTGGTAGCTGCTCCGTGTTCGTTTCCCCCACGCTTCTGATCTGATGCTGCAGTCATGTTCCCCGGGAAACTCGGAGGTATCTGCGTGTAACCGGTGTAGACCCACACGAGGTACCAGTATGGAGAAGTGTGTGGTGGTATGGGATAAACTCACCCCCTCAGGTATAAGATCTGACCGGCAAACTGAGCTAGGGGAGTGTTCCCTTTAGCTCAATACGTTTGTCGGTCGACTGCGCGTGGGAGACACGGGTTCAACTCCCGCTCAGGACACAACTCAACGCAGAGAGAGAAAATCACACACCGGTCACATACGTAACGAGCGGACCTCCCAAAATCAGAGCGTTCATGACAGCAGCTTCTGGAACACACGTGGATCAGTGACACCAACAAACATTTGCATCACTTTATCTTGATTTTCTTTGCAGATTTGTGAAAAAGTCATGTGGAAACTCTTATTGTTGTATTTCATGAACTTACTGAGGAGCTGTATCTTTTCCTGTTGGTAAAACTCTGATAAATAAATGATTTGGGACCTGTAAAGTGCATTGATATAAACTCTTTTAGTCTGTGTTAAGGTTTTAAATGTGTTTTACTGGTGAAGCAGCTCTCTCAGTGTGGTAAAAACTAAATCCCTGTCATTTTGTGTCAGTCTCTGCTCCAGTCTCATGTGGTCCTGCTGTGGGTCCTGCCCAGGCTCTTGTCATTTGACGTAAACTAGGGAACTCGGCCTCCAACACTTCCAGGCGAGTTTCCGCGCTGAAATTCCGTCCCGTAGCGGTGTTCAAACACGTTTTTCCTAGTCGGAGCTCGAAACTTCAGAGTTTCCGAGGGAACATGAATGCAGCATCAGAGCAGCGCCAGTGGCATGTAAAAAACTCTACGAGCAGCGTGATTGGCTGAACGCGGGCGCGCTCCGACGTTACGTGGGGACGTTCGCGCTACGTGAGGCGGTGACGTAATCACGTAGAGAGAACAGATGTCTCACATTCATTATTTATTCAAATTAAAAAGAGCGTTTTTCAACCTGGTTACATAAGACTAGAGCATAACTTTTGGCAGTGTGATTGTACTTTTTACTTTTTGTACACAAGTGTACTTTTGTACTTTTACTCAAGTAAAGCAGTTTCAGCAGAACTTTGACTTTTACCAGAGTTGTTTTTTACTTTTACTTGAGCAGTGAACTTCTGTACTTTTATCATCTCTGGAAATCCTTCTGGGCGCTGCATGAAATGTCTAGTTTGAGACCCTGAATTGAACCAGACACAGCGAGAGTGTGACCAGTGTGGACGGGTCAGACGCAGGAGCAGAATTCAGGTCAAACAGCTGCTTCTGTGAAGAGCTTTAAGAGGATTCATGTTCCAAACGTCCTAAAATAATTGTAAATTCTTTCTTAAGAGTTGTTTAACAGGAAGACAAAGCTTTAGAGGTCAAAGCATTTCCACTGGAGATGAATCAGCTCTACAATAAAAGATGACATTATGAACATTATGAACATTCCTCCTGCAGTCTTCACAAACTCTGACCATGTGCTGTGGATGTTAAAGCTGACACAGATGGAGGGCGTGTTTCCTCTGCTCTGATTGGTCCACAGCACATTCTCTTCTCTGATTGGAACAGTTTTATTTGTGTTTTAGTGTCTTCTGCTCTTTCCCAAAGTTCAACACCTTTTATGGAGATGTTAGTCTGACGATTGAAGTCTCATGTTGTTCTTTACATGCCAGAAGAATCACAGTAATGTCCATACAGTGTGCCTTAATGACACAAAAACACTGTTTGTAATGTCAAAGCAGTGTGATGATAGGAGACACCGTTTGAATATGGTCTTTAGTCGTTTAGTTGATTGATTCTGTGGTTGTTATTTTAAGAATTGTGAGTGAAAAAAACTGAGAAGCTTTAGTTTAGTCGTCCATGAATGAAAAGTTGTAATGTTTGATTTTTAGATCAGTACTAAACATAAGTACCCCCCTCTCTCCCTCTCTTTTTCTCTCTCCTTCCTTCACATCATCATCATCATCATCAGCAGCAGCAGCAGCAGCAGCAGCAGCAGTACTAGCAGTAGAAGTAGTAATAGTAATAGCAGTAGGGCTGTAGTTCTAGTCGTTGGAGTCTTGGGCCCTGTCCCAATATTCACACTACACACTACACACTTCACTGAAGTGTGCATTTTCTGAAAGTGCGCCAAGTGTGCACTTTCACAAGTGTGCAGGACAGATAAATGTAAGAAATGGGACAGTCCACACTTCACTTGATGTGATTAAGTCAAACAGCTGTGTTATTAAACTGCTGCCTCAGCTCACTGCAGTTTGGATCATTTACTGATTTTGCCTAAAACAAATAAGAGCAGTGCTGTGGATGTCAGTGGATTTATGCCTGTGTTTCTATTAAAAGTATTGTTATTTTGTTAATATTATATTTTGTTTTACATGTATTACATTCATACAGACATATTTGAGCTGTATTAATGAGCAAAATTCATTTGATTGTATTTACTTTGATTTCTGGATATTATTTAATGTTTGTTATATTTTTACGTTACTGTCACTTTAAGAGAGAGAGAGCTTGCGCTCTGATGGTCAAACGAACTTTTTTATTTTATTTATTTTTTTATTAATAATACATCATACTGTGTACAATTTGATAGTTACCAAACAAAATCACAACTGTACAATTATTACACAACCTAAATAAAATCAAACTAACTGACATCGTCATTTTTGTTCACGCAGCAAAGAACTCTGGGTAATACACTTCAGCCAAGTCCGCTTCCATGCAGCTTCACTGAAGTGTGGATAAAGTGTGTGAAGTGGGCGGGGCTAAAGGCCGTTTGTGACAATTGGGACGCACTACGCACTCCCACCCCACAGCGGGAACGCGCTTCTGAGGGCCACAAGGGTGGAAGGGTGGATAATGGGACAGGGCCTTGGTCGACCAAAATTGTATTAGTAGACTCATTCTTTTATTTAGATTATAAGGAGTTTGTCTTCAACAGTAACAGAATCATTGGTCTGAACTGCCTTTTTATATAAACACTGTTTCCTCTTCATTTTCTGTTTAAACTATAGTTTTTGCAACTACAGAATATTATGAGTGTTTTTGAGAAGATTTCTTGCAGAGTTTTCACAAAACTAACATTTCCAACCTGATTTTGATTCAAATGAATAAACTTGATTCTTGATACCACGGTTAGAATGTTCTTTAATTAAGTCAGATTTTTATTCAATGGACTGACATTTTCAACACAAAATCCAAGTTTATGATCAAACATTTTAGTTTCAAACCAGTTTGGATGAAACTCAAGATTATTTTAAAACGTTTCAGAAAATTGACCTTTCGCCGAGCCCCGCCCCCAAACGGCTCTTGTCCAATCAAATATCGTAGCAACCGTTGCTATGTAAATAAGGTCCGTCAAATCTTGAGCTCCAAGCAGGATGGTGAAGCCATGTGTCTATGGTTTATGTAAACCGGACCAGATCCCCCGAAATATTGACCTGAGGAGTTGTGTTCTTTACATTCCAGTGCCTACAATGGATTAAACATTACGGGCGGCTCGGGGCAGCTCCTCTACCAGCTAAATATATCAAACAAATGTCTGCTCAAAGGTAAAACTAATGTTTAACTATAGCTATGGACTTACTGTGTTGTTAGATCTAGAGGCACGAGACCAAAGTTATACCACGACGAGGATATAACTGCAGAAGTTACGCTGTAAGCTGCTAAGTTAGCGAGCGTCTTAGCTTTAGCCAACACTGGTAGCTTTAGCTTGCTAACATAACCTCGTAAATGAACAATATTCTTACAATAGAGAAAATAGAGCTTAACATATGAAAGTGAACTTACCCGACAGTGCAAGAGCAGGACAAGGCTGTGCTTGTTGTATTTGAGGAAACGTTAAAGATCATGTGTTTCTCTGATTTAGCTTGAGACCAGTAGCATTAGCCTCCATAGGAGTTATGTCCCTCTGTTGTGTATTTTAATGTTTTGAATAAATCCTCCGCTGCACAGTGAACCTCTTCTGCCTCGATCTAGAGGATGTCGCGGAAAATATGCTTTAAAAAGTCACTAACGTAAACAGGTGTACTTCTGTCTGTCATTGAAGTCTATGGCACGATGTCATATTTGACGGGCGTAGCAACAGTAACTAAGGGGGGCGGGGCTCGGGGAAAGGTCAATTAGATTTTTTTTTTTCTTTGCAGAAATGATCAGATTTTGTTCAAATGTTTGTCCTGTTAATGTTTTCTGTATTTGATTTAGTGAGTATCTAATTTCAACACCAGTTTATCTTTGATTTGTAATATTTATAACAGCTCGACTTTTAGCTTCAGAGTCTTTGCCACGCCCCCTTTTTAGTCGATTAATCAGTTGATGGGACATGTTTTTAGTCGACCAAGAATTTCTTTGGTCGACTACAGCCCTATAGCAGTAATAGTAGTAGCAGCAGCAGTAGTATTATAATATTCTAATATCAGAAGCAGAAGCTCACAGTGTTTTTGTGTCAGAGGAAGTGGAAAGTCTGTAAAACAGTGAGACACAGTTACATCATTATTATATATCTGATTCATTGAGACTTTTAAGGAGCTGCAGTTGTTTCAGTCACATTCACACCGCTCAGTCTCTAATCATGTTTACCAGGTTTACACTCACTCCGTTTGTTTTTAAAGACTTTTGTTTAGAGCTGGAACAGTGACCAGGAGGGATGAGTTAATGTCGTTTGACAAGTGTTTGGGGACGAAGATTAGGTTTGAAGTTACAAAATGTGTAAGTTCTGGGGTTTGGAGTAGTCTTCTAAAACCACATATAGAATTTTGAAATGACCGATCTACATTCGTCATTGATCATACGCTTCACATTCTGTCTTCTTGAAAACTGCTGCTTTAGCTTTAGCTCCTGTGTCTCTGCTCCAGAGACTGGACGAGCAGATGGAACATTCTGGAAGCAGCTGGTGAACGCTTCAGAGGCTTGGATAAGAAACACAGAGAGAATCTCACTGTAAACAGAGAAAGGTGAGGCTTCTGTGAGTCTGAGTCTGTCTGCTTCTGTGAACGAGAGAAAAGGAAACAACATGAAGCAAAGCAAACATAGAAATATCATATTATACTGTAATAAACACGTGGACAAGGCTTAAAATATGATAAATGTCTTGGGGAAATGGGCTTCACAATCACAAATAAATGAAAGAATTGTTCTGATAATTTAGTGGCCAGGTCTCAGAAGCTAAGTGTAGCATATGTGTGATAAGCAGGATAAGTATGTTCAGATTTAGTCTAGGCTAGATCAGAAGGTAAGGGTCGTCTCTCAGAGGTGCGTGGCAATAAAAGGACAGACAGAATAATTTGGGTTTTGGTTGCTTATATTAACAGTGAAGTGAAAAAACAAAATTTCAACCAATAACAATAAGATATTCAAAATAGCAAAATATGTTGTTGTTTTTTCCAGTCCAAGACAAAACAATGTCCACAACAAGCTGCAACGACAGCTTTTGTTTCCCACGATTTGCAATTGATAAGTGTTTGATTAGGTGTCCATAGGTCCTTTATGAAAGTTTATGTAATTGTCCATCAGCGCTTTGATGGTTTGAGCAAACGTGGAAACGAGGTGACTAGTGTGTGTGAGGAGAGTGGACTGGCTACACAAGCCCCTTCCAGACCGCAGAGACTGTGTTGCTGGGTTGAAGACTGTGAAGATCTTTCATCAGACTCGGCCGAACGTAACTCTGGGTGTAACGTGAGGTGTGCATAAGTCAGGTGACTCGATGGTGCGTTTACTGTCCGGCAATGATCGGAATTAGTATTTATCACAGACAAAAGTGCGTTTTATGTACTGGGTTACAAAACAAGGTGGAGTCTGGGCAGGACTTGGATGGGAGAGAAACGGCTAAAACGTTCTCTGTCAGTTGAAGCCTTAGATTGTTCCTGTGAGTTAAATAAAGTCACTTAAAAGAGGTGTTTCTGATAAAGTCAGGTGAAATCTGGTACTTTCATAAAAAACCTTCACTTTAACACTAACATGAGTGAGCTCCATGTTTCTCTGCTCGGAGCTGTTTAATCACACTTAAATATTGTATTTTCTCATTTTTAGCTCAAAATAAACACATTTAAAAGTGAATGATAAACATAGCATAACGCGTATCATCCCTTCTCAATTAAATGACTTTTACAATCAGAGAGTCTCAAACCTTTGCCCTTCTTGTGCCAGTTTTACATGGACTCTTTCTGTTTGATGATGAGCACCTGGCTGCTGTTCTCTCGTCGATCCAGTGGAACTCACTACCATGGCCCGACCGATTACGTTTTTTTGGTAGCCGATGCCGATTCCGATTTAAAGGACCCCAGAAAGGCCGATTTTTATTAATCTGACAATTTGTTTAAAAATATTATTAATACTAAAAGTTGACCCCCTCTCATGTGTTTGAAAAGCATCACAGCTCAATATCTTACATTTACTTCGAGCACGCATTGTAGGCTACATATTTAATTGCACACACAACGTTGCTTCTTCAAATAAAACTGTTAAACACTGAATTTGCAAAGGATAATGACGATAAAATGGTTAGCTTTAGCAAACGTGCTACGCCAAAAACTAGTTTGCTTATACTATGTCTGTGAGTTTTGCTAAGGTACAATTATGCACACAGCGCGACAAAGAGCCACATTTAAGCTGCTACAGATCAAGTAAGTCATCATAACACAAATCCAAAACACAAGAAATGCTGCCGTCTTGAATGAAATTAAAAATTATTAGCAGTTAGCATAAATCAACACCTACCTGTCTGCGATTTCCGTTCAAGTCTGTTAAACAAGTACATTTACAGGGATCTCTGCTGATGTGCGAATGCCTGTAAACACGCAGACGTAGGGTTTGGTTTGGTTTAGCTACCTCGACGTCTCGATCTAAATCTGTCTGTCTGTCTCAGCGGAGCGGAGATCTAACTAGCTAGCATTGACTCCTGTGATCTGGATGTGGTTCATGACCTGTTGGCGCCCTCTGCTGGCAAAATTAGCTAGTGCAGCTAAGCCTGCATTGAAAGTTAACTGCTCCGTGGTTCGCCTTGCAATAATGAAATTCATCGTGCCAATCGGCAAAATTTTTGCAGATTACCGATGACTCGGAAGAGTGCAATATCGGCAGATTATAATCGGCAACTGATGAATCGGTCGGGCCCTACTCACTACTCTTGTTTTTGAATCATTTTTTAGGGTTTAAGGACTTGATATAAAGACTTAACTCAGACTTGTCTCTCTGTGAAGACTTGAGACTTACTTTGGTCCTTGGTCTTTGTTCTTTCTTGGAAGAGTTTGTCTGTTTTTACTTTGATAAAATACACTCATCTCCAAAGATCCAGCTGTGTTTGTGGCTCCTTCAAACTCTTCCAATTATAACCCACTTTTCAGACAGTTTAGAGATGAAAATAAAACATCACAAAGACACATTCAGCCTCAGACAAAGAGGCATTGTGGAGCAAAGAGCGGCTCCACGTGTTTTGTGTTTCTGCTGATCCTGTTCGTGTGTTTGTGTGTTTGTGCTGCTGTCGTGTGTTCATATGTCGGGCGTTTGTTTTCCTGCTGGAGCCACTTAGCACTCTTCTTCTAAATGTCCCGTGTCCTGCTGTAAATGAACTCATCTGGAGCTAAAAATACCACAAACGGGCAACAAAGAAGAGTTATTTTCAGTTCAGAGCCGCTCCGTCGCTCACATGACACAACCGGGTTATATCTGACTTTAGAGTCGACTTATTCACGATTTAGATTTATCTGAAAGACTTTTATCTCTTGTAACTAAATCAGTTTTACGTGAATCAAAGACACAGACTGGACAGAATAGTTGTTCCTCGTCTGTTAATAAAAGAAAGACTCACATGTTCACTTAAATCTCTCAAACAGACAAGTAACAGTACATTTAAAATTAAACATTCAATTCTGTATCAACCAGATTCATTTAAACAAACCTGGACAGAAACTTCATATTTAGTTGCACAAACGTTTGTGGCGGTCACTGTAACCAAACAATGAGTGAAACTCTCAGTGAGACTTGTGAGTTTTCACTAAAGTTCGGGGCTGTTTTTAGTCTGTGTTTTTGGTCCTTTTCTTGTTTGAAAACAGGAGAAGCTATTGATGAAAAGTATTGGTCCAGAATCATGTAACAGTTTAAAGTCAAAATGATAATTTTATTATAAAAATAAATCCTGTATCTACAACAACATATTGCATTAATTTGAATAAAATAGTTTCTGTTTTACATTAGTAAACATGTGTCCCATCCTGATGTGAGTACATATTGGGCTGAAGACAGACTTGACTGATTGTGAGAACCATAAAGAGTGCATTACAGGTGGTTTATGACTTTTAGCGCTGGTTAACTGTGCTCAAGTCTTCTCTATAAAAGGCACCAGAATGAAGCCAAAAACCACGATTGTCTCAACCAGAGAGGGATGGAGCTATGGACACTGTTGTCTTGTGTCTCCACCGCTCTACCATTAGTCGTCTTGTTCCTCTAACGACCGCCCTCGTACTGGTGGCCCCCGTGTAACGACCGCCCTCGTACTGGTGGCCCCCGTGTAACGACCGCCCTCGTACTGGTGGCCCCGTGTAACGACCGCCCTCGTACTGGTGGCCCCGTGTAACGACCGCCCTCGTACTGGTGGCCCCGTGTAACGACCACTGCACAAGACCAACGCCCCCCCGCACATCTCCGTGACAGGTTCAGCTCCACCAGGTCACAGCCCAGACCATTGGGACACACCACAGGCCAGTGTATAATCTCTCCACACTGACGATATTCCACCATATGGGCCACATGTTGGATCAGTGCTTAGAGCTCGGGTCCAATGGTGCTGAACATCGTCGTTGGACTTTGCAGAGGTGGTCCCAAGTCGTGTTCAGAGACGAAAAAAGGTTCCAGTGCTTCAGAGCAGGTGGATGAGCACTGGTAGAAGAATGGATGAACTCAGACACTACTGCTGATGGATCTATGAGGCTGAATAACCTCTGTCCAGGGCAACGGGGGTCAGTGAACTATTGACAGTCTGATGAAACTCTGTCACTTTTGGTTTGGGGGTTGCTCTATTGTTTGGTTGTGTTTTTGGACTGAAAATGTGTAAAGAGTTGGTCTGAGGATTAGAAATGGATGTAGGGTTCATATGAAACAGGCCATCTCAAAAATACAATTATTCTGCCCTAAAACTCGAAACTGAGTGTTGCGTTTCTTTTTTCCTTGAGTGTATTAAGCTCCTGACCCAGGTCCTACCATGAGAAGAGCTGGGTCCTGGCTCTGGTTCTGGTTCACACAACAGTGAAGGTGATTCCTGCGACACAGTTGTTCTTCATAATGATCCCACATCATCTTGTAACACGGAGCAGAACATTGATGGTTCAGTGATCTCCAGCAGCTCAGACTGAACCAACAGAGACTTCAGATGTCTTTGCAAAGTTGACAAGCTTTTTATTACGTCATCTACTGAACTCAAAGATAACAAAAGCTCCCAATGCCTCAAGCCCAATGGTAAATAAAAACCATTGGCCACATTTTGATCTCTTCTTCTTCCATTATTTCTCTCCTAAAAGCTCTTCTGATTGGACAAGAATGTTTAAGGATTTGTAATCAGTTTTTTATCAACTACACACCTTTCTCATTTTTTCCTCTTTTTGTTGGCAGTGCATCGCAGCTATCGTCCTAGTGACGAGCCGCCCTGTTGAAACAGAAACTTTACGTATTAATCTCAAATGAATGCAATAAGCTTCCTATTTATTCCAATAAATGATAGAAAAGAAATTGTTATGATGACGCTGTATGTGCAGACTTAGACCGTGTTAAGTGTATTGATAAAGTTGTATAAACCTGCTGTGACTCTTTGGTTCTTAACCGTGTGTCTGTGTCTGTGTTTCAGTCCAAGGCCATGCGTGAGCGGTGGCTGCTCCAGGGAACAGTGGTGGAGGAAGAGGAGACCCGACGAAAGCAGCTGGAGCAGGACGAGGAGCAGAGCAGGAGGCTGGAGGAGCTGATCCAGAGGTGAGTGACGTTCTGATCCAGAGGTACTGTACACGCGCTGGACTCTGGAGGTACTGTACACACGCTGGAGGTACCGTACACACGCTGGACTCTGGAGGTACTGTACACACGCTGGAGGTACCGTACACACGCTGGACTCTGGAGGTACTGTACACACGCTGGACTCTGGAGGTACCGTACACACGCTGGACTCTGGAGGTACTGTACACACGCTGGACTCTGGAGGTACTGTACACATGCTGTACACACGCTGGACTCTGGAGGTACTGTACACGCGCTGGACTCTGGAGGTACTGTACACGCGCTGGACTCTGGAGGTACTGTACACACGCTGGACTCTGGAGGTACTGTACACGCGCTGGACTCTGGAGGTACTGTACACACGCTGGACTCTGGAGTACTGTACACATGCTGTACACACGCTGGACTCTGGAGGTACTGTACACGCGCTGGACTCTGGAGTACTGTACTGTACACACGCTGGACTCTGGAGGTACTGTACACACGCTGGACTCTGGAGGTACTGTACACACGCTGGACTCTGGAGGTACGTACACACGCTGGACTCTGGAGGTACCGTACACGCGCTGGACTCTGGAGGTACTGTACACACGCTGGACTCTGGAGGTACCGTACACACGCTGGACTCTGGAGGTACTGTACACACGCTGGACTCTGGAGGTACTGTACACACGCTGGACTCTGGAGGTACTGTACACGCGCTGGACTCTGGAGGTACTGTACACATGCCGGGCTCCAGAGACGTTCTTCTCACACACGCCGGGCTTTGTTCTTTGTTCAGACACATGTGCAGTTTGTTCTGACGTCAGACGCAGATGTAAAACACATGTGAACAGTAACATCTGCACCGGTCTGAAGCTCAAGCCTTTACACAAGAGTAACAGTTCTTGTTTTCTGAACACCTCAAGTTAGTGAGTTAGCACATAACATGTCGTTCCCTGCTGTTGTGTTCTTCTGCTTTCTCTGCCCGCTTGTTTTACCTACGGATTTCCTTTCTTTACACACGATCCCACCACACAAACCTCTACACTCACACACGGCGTATTCAGTGTAGTATGTAGTCTGTTCCTATATTTTAGATCGTCTGCAGCATGCTTACTTATATCATCCCAACTTTTAGTCATTATATTTGCCCCAAGCTGAAAAGATTGTGATTGTGGAGTCTCTTTGACTTCGACAAGACATGTCAAGTTTTAAATCAGAAGTTCCATGACGTTTTTCTTTCTCCATATTGCTTTCTTTCCTCTCTCTTCTCTCTCTCTCTCTCCTCTACTACTCTTCTCTTCTCTACTCTTTTCTCTCTCTCTTTCTCTCTTCTCTCTCTCCTTCTCTCCTTCCTTCTCTCTCCTCGTTTCTCTCCTTCTTCTCTCTCTTCTTCTCCTCTCTCTCTCCTCTCTCTCTCTCTCTTTCTTCTCTCTCTCTCTGCTCTCTCTCTATTTTCTCTCTCTCTTTCTTCTCTCTCTCTCTCTCTTTCTTTCCTCCTTTCTCTCCTCTCTCTTTCTCTCCCTACCCTCTCAATTATTCCCCCTCTCTTCTCTTCATCTTTCTTTTCTTCTTCTCCCCACCCTCCTCTCCTTTTCTCTCTCCTCTCCTCTCTCTTCTCTCCCTCCTCTCTTTCTCATTCTCTCTCTCTCTTCTTTTCTCTCTGTCTCTCTTCCTTTCTCTCTCCTCTTTCTCTCTCTGTCTCTCTTTCTCTCTCTCTCTCTCTTATCTCTCCCTCTTTCTCCTCTCTGTCTCTTTCCTTCTTCTCCCTCTCTTCCTCTCTCTCTCTCTCTTTCCTCTTCTCTACCCTCTCCTCTCTTTCTCTCTCTCTCTCTCTCTCTTTCTCTCTGTCTCTCATTCCTCCTCTCTCTTCTCTCTCTCTCTTTCTCATCTTTCCTCTCATCTCTCTCCTGCTCTCTCTCCCTCTCTCTTTCTTCTTCTCTTCTCTTCTCTCTGTCTCTTCCTTCCTCTTGCTCTCCCTCTCTCTTCCCTCTCCTCCTCTCTCTCTCTCTCTCTATCTCTCTCTCTCTCTCTATCTCCCTGCTCTCCTCTCTCTCTCCCTTCTCTCTCTCTCTCCTCTTCTCTCTCCTTCTCTCCCTTCTCTTCTCCGTATTCTCTCTCTCCTCTCTCCTCTCTCTCTCTCTCATCTCCTCTCTCTGATTTCTACTCTTCCCTCATCTCTTCCCTTCTCTCTCTCTTTCTCTCTCAATTCTACTTCTCTCATGCTTCCCTTCTTCTCCCTCCTCTCCTCTCTTCTCTCTCTCTCTCTCTACTTTCTCTATCCCTCTCTCTTCCTTTCCTTCTCCCTCTCTCTCCCTCTCTTCTCCCCCTCTCTCCTCCTCTCTCTCTCTATTTCTCTTCCCTCTCTTCCTCCTCTACATCCTTTTCTCTCTTTCTCTTCTTCTTCCTTCTCTCCCTCTCTCTTCCTCTCTCCTCTCTCTCTCTCTCTATATTCTCTCTCCCCCTTTCTCTCTTCCTTCCTCATCTCATTCTCTCTCTCTTACATTCTCTCCTCTCTGCTCCTCTCTCTCTCGTTCATCTCTCTCTCTCTCTCTCATACCTCTTTGTTTGTACCATCTCGTGAGGGTGACGGGGTCAGCGTTCGCCGCCGTTTATCACCGATGACGAATGTATCACAAAAAGAGTTGGGTTAGATTCAGGCAAGCTGCGTACGTGTTTAAAGCCCGTGCGTCTTAGGCTGTAAAGACGCGCGGCTGACAGCACGTACAATCACTCAGAAGACAGTGGTTTTATGTACTGAGTGACTTCCAAGCGGCGTGCATTGAGTTGTCTTTTTGCAGTTAAGTTGAAAACAGGCACTTTACACTTGTACTACGCTAAGTCTCAGGGAGTATTGAGGTGTTTTGAGTGCGAGGACGTAGGGCAACAAGCGCGCGTCATGCACCACCGAGAAGCCCTCGATGCCGGGAGAAGCTAACCACAATGCGCGGGGGGTAGGCGCAACGCGGAGGCAGCAGGACAGGACAAACACAGGAGAAGAAGTTGTGAGGACAACCCAGAAGCAGCCTGCTGCCCTTCTGGAGCTGCAGAGGCTCAGATTGCAGCCGGAGAAGGAACCACAGGAGACATCACATATGAGTGACTGAGATGCAGACGTGAGAACAGCACAGAACCAACGCAGACGACGTACTGAACACCATGCGGGGAGAAATGTAGACCAGTCCCCCCCCCCCGCCACCAGACGCGCTTCGCAGGCTGACAGCTTAAGGACGGGAAGTCTGCGGCATGGGGTGAGGCAAGGAGACAGGCAGTATGAGCAGTGTGAGGATGACCGAGAGACATGGATGAGGACGACACACTGTCACAGATGCTCACACGATGTTTTCTTGAAGAGCGCACAGGCCAAGAGGCACCCACAGCCCCCTTACCAAATGTTAAAGAGATCAAGAATTTTGGAGAGTGTGACTACTATGAGCAAACAAAGCAGTCAATGTACAAGACTTCTTTNCCGTAGCGGGCGTGGCGAGGGTGGGAGCGGGCGGGCGCCTAGCTCCGGGAGACTGTTCTCTCTCTCTGCTCTCTCTCTCTATGTTCTCTCTCCCGCTCTCTTCCTTCTCTCTCTCTCTCTTTCTCTTCATCTCGTCTCTCTCTCTCTCTTCTCTCTCTCTTTCTGCCTGTCTCCTCTTGTTTGTACATCTGTGAGGGTGACGGTGTCAGGCGTGCCACCGTTTATCCCGAACGAATGTATCGAAAAAGAACTGGTTAGATTCGGCAAGCTTGCAAGTGGTTTAAAGCCCGTGCGTCTTGGCTGTAAAGACGCGCGGCTGCAGCACGTACAATCACTCAGAAGACAGTGTTTTATGTACTTGAGTGACTCCAGCGGCGTGCTTGAGTTGTCTTTTGCAGTTAAGTTTGAAAACAGGCACTACACTTTGTACGTAAGTTCAGGGAGTATGAGGTGTTTTGAGTGCGGAGACGTAGGGCACAAGCGCGCGTCATGCCCCCACCGAGAGCCCCGAGCCGGGGAGTCCGAGCGGGGGGTAGGCGCAGCGGAGGCACAGGACAGGAAACACAGGGAGAAGTGGTGGGACAGACCAGGAGCAGCCTGGCCCTTCTGGAGCTGCAGAGGCTCAGATTGAGCCGGAGAGGCCCAGGGAGTCACATATGAGTGACACTGAGATGCAGAGTGAGCAGCAGGAGCAGGAGACTGACACACGGGGAGAAACTGTAACCAGTGCCCCGCCCCCGCCACAGAGCGCTGAGGCTGAGAGCTTAGGGGAGGAGTCTGCGGAGGGGAGCAAGGAGCAGGGCAGTGAGCAGTGTGAGGATGAGGAGGACATGGGAGAGGACGACACACTGTCACAGATGTCAGATGTTTCTGTGGAGGCAGGCCAAGATGGCCCCGCCCCTTACAATGTTAAAGAGATCAATGAATTTTTGGATGTGACTTATGGCAACAAAGCAGTCAATGTACAAGACTTCTTTCCAGATTTGGAGGGGTTTATTAATTCAGTTATGAAAATAAAAAGACAAGTTGGCACTGAGCAATTAAGTCAAAAGAAACGGTACAGGTTGTCTAAGCTGGTGTCAAAGATTAAAAAGGACAGAAGGGGAGCAGCTGACAAACATAAATGATGGGTTGTGCACATCGGTGTCTCTCTCTCTACACATGTGTGTTTTTACTGTCTCGCTTTCTCCTTTTCTTTCCTATGGAGAGCATTAAAATAGGAACTCTTAATATTAATGGGGCAGAGATCAAGTGAGGCAGGCAGCAGTAGCTGAGACAATGAAATTAAAACACATTGATGTGTTATTTTTACAGGAGACACATAGCACTGGGGATAATGAGGCAGACTGGGGCAGGATCTGGCCAGGGCCTATTTTTATGAGTCATGGGACCAATGTGAGCGCTGGGGTGGCAGTCCTGCTGTCTGAGAGAGTCAAACTGGGCGGAGCCACTCACCTGGAGGTGGAGGGGGGCAGGCTGCAGGTAGTACAGGGGACTGTCAGGGAGACACATTTTGTATTTATAAATATTTATGCCCATAACTCTCCTACAGGCCGAATACAGCTAGTGCACAAATTGAATAGGCAGCTTAAAAACTTTAATAGTGACTCAGTTGTAATAGTAGGAGGGGATTGGAACTGTACAACACACAGCCAGGACAGAAATACTGTAGAACCCCATCCGAACGCAGCAGCAACATTGGCCAGTGTTCTGAGAGAGAACGACCTAGTGGACACATGGAGACAGTGCCACCCCACAGCACGTCAGTACACATGGGTTCGAGTCAGTGCAGGCAGGGTGAGTGCAGCTCGCCTCGATAGAATCTACATCAACCAGTCTCACAGAAACCATGTTAGAGGAGCTCAAATCATCCCCACTGGGTTTTCAGATCACCACTTGGGGGTGATGGACTACTCTCTGCCAGTGCGTGCACCACGCTGCCCCTACTGGCGTATGAACTTAAAGTTACTGCAGGAAAATGAGTTCATTAATGCATTTGAGGAGTTCTGGAGGCAATGGGGGAGGAGGAAGGGAGAGTTTATAGATGTGCTTAAGTGGTGGGAGGTTGGGAAGACTCAAATTAAATTGTTTGTCCAGCAGTACATGTCCTTTTCACACCATGCAGAGGGAGAAGCGCTCAAGCAACTGGAGAGGGAAGTAGCTTGTCTAGAGGAGGGAATCACTAGAGGGTCAGGAAGTAGTGGGACATGGGCAACAAAGAGGAGGGCTTTGGGGTCTTTCATGAATGAGAGAGCAAAGGGGGCGCTAGTCAAAGCCAAAATCATTACACTGACAGACATTGATGCACCTACACGCTACTTCTTTAACTTAGAGAAGAAAGGTAGGGCTGGTGGGGACCTCATGCAGCTGAAGATGGCCAACGGCGAGGTCACGTCTGACCCCTCACTAATGCGGCAGGAGGCCATATCCTTCTACTCCAAACTGTTTGCGGTGGACGAGTGTGATGAGGAGAGCCAGGGCCAGATGGTGGAGGGTCTGCCTAAGCTGGAAGAGTGGGAAGCAGAAGCCTTGACCACTCCGGTCACTCTGGAGGAAATGACCACTGGCAGTGCAACAGCTCAACTGTGGCCGAGCCCCGGGGATCGATGGCCTGCCTCCGGACTTCTACAAACGTTTCTGGCCGGTGTTGGGGGAGGACGTGCACTCTGTCTTCATGTCTGCACTGAACCAAGGAAGACTTCCTCTCAGCTGCACCAGAGCTGTTCTGGCTCTTCTACCTAAGAAGGGGGACCTCACATCCCTGGAGAACTGGAGGCCAGTCTCTTTGCTCTGCACAGACTATAAAATATTTGCCAAGGTCTTTTCCAACAGACTAAAGGAATATCTGGACTCAATAATCCATCACACACAGACGTACTGCATTCCAGGTCGGACTATTATGGACAACCTTTTTCTTATTCGGGACATTATGGACGTTTCTGAAGTTAAGGGTTGGACGTTGGTCTTCTGTCAATCGACCAAAGGAAAGCTTTCGACAGGGTGGACCACGGCTATTGTTTAAAACCATGGAGGCGTTTGGTTTTCCCAGAGACTTCATCAGAAGCATTAAGACTCTGTATACAGGAGCTACAGTGTTACTCCGGGTGGGGGGAGGACTCAGTCGGCCGGTGGAAGTAGGGAGGGGCATCCGGCAGGGTTGTCCTCTGTCAGGACTGTTGTACGTCATCGCCATTGAGCCTCTACTCCATCATCTCAGGAGCGGGCTGAGAGGACTTTACATGTTCCAACCTCACAGCCCATTCGCGTGTCAGCGTACGCGGATGACATCACTGTGACTGTTACGGGACAAGCGGATCTGGAGACATTACAGGAGAAGCTGTTGCTTTATGAGCGCGCTTCTTCTGCCAGTGTGAACTGGAGCAAGTGTGAGGGCTACTCTTGGACAGTGGACACACAGCAAAAGCCCACCCTTCCTGCTGGACTGCAGTGGAGCACCGAAGGGATCAAGTGCCTTGGGGTGTATTTGGGGAGTGAGCCGTTTCGAGCTAAAAACTGGGCTGGTCTTGTGGAAAAGGTGAGTGCCCGATTGTCTCGATGGACCTGGGTCCAGCCGCAGCTGTCTTACAGGGGGAGAGTTTTGGTGGCTAACACTCTGGCTGCCTCGTGTCTCTGGCACAGCTTTACAGTTCTGCAACCTCCAGATTCAGTGGTGACAGGCATTCAGAAGAAGCTGGTGGACTTTGTTTGGGGCGGCTTCCACTGGTGAAGGCTGCAGTCCTGTACCTGCCCGTGGATGAAGGAGGACAGGGGTTGGTGGACATCTCCAGTCGACTGGCAGCGCTACGCTTGAAAACAGTTCAGCGGCTCCTGTACGGCCCCCAGCAGCTGTGGACTGAGACGGCGACGGTTCTGCTGCGAGAGGTGGGGAGGCTGAACTACGACAAACACCTGTTCCTCCTGGATTTGAAAAGACTGGATTTGTCTGGGATTTCAGCCTTTTATCGCTCTGTACTGAGGGCTTGGAGTACAGTGCTGGATTTCTCCAGAGAGGAACCGTATGGACATGCTGGTCAGGAGCCTCTGTTCTTCAACTCTATGGTCAAGAGCAGCCTGTTGGACTCAGCTCAGTTGAGAGCGGCATTCACCTCAGCAGGACTGACGAAACTGGTCCATTTAAGAACTGAGCGAGGGTGGAAGAGTGCAGCCCAGCTGAGCCAAGAAACTGGGCTGAGGTCTGAGCGAGTGCTGCAGAGACTGTTGCAGGAGGTGCAGCGTGGGCTTCCAGCACGGTTCAGAGAGGTGCTGGGGCTTGGTCGCTCCTCTACATCCGACCGGACCATGGGTTTTCCATCTCTGACTGTGAGGCGGCAGGAGAAACACACACCAACAGTGGCCTTCTAAAACTTGACACCCCTGTCCTCCCAGAACTGTCCATGGTGGGAAAGAAGGAGCTGTATGTCACCACTGTTAAAGTCCTCCGCAGAGCTGACCTGGTCGACGTTCCTGAGTCCAGGTGGTCAGGTGTGTTGGCCCAGGTTCTTCTCCGCAAGGCAGCTGGAGGTCCCTGTACCGCCCACCCATAGAGAAACGCTGTGCGGATCTCCAGTGGAGGGTGGTGCACGGGGCTGTGGCTACAAACAGACATGTGGCCCACTTTGACCCAAGATCGGACAGCCGCTGTGTCTCCTGTCAACAAGAGGAGACACTAGAACATCTGTGGCTGTCCTGCCCGCGGCTCGCTCCCCTCTTTGTGCTCCTGGGACAGTGGCTACAGAGGCTGGGCCAAACCCCAACCTGGGAACTGTTTGTGTTTGGACCCAGATTCGGCCAAGCACAACGCCGGACTGTAGGTTTGGTTAATTTCATCATAGGACAGGCCAAAATGAGTATTTGGTTGACTCGAAGGAACCAGACTTGTGGGTCAGGCTGCACAGACCCAGTGGAACTTTTAAAGAGACTGATCACAGCGCGGTTGAGACTGGAGCATGTGTACAGTAGGATGGTGGGGGAGAGAGAGGAGTTTGAGAGCGTGTGGACAGTGGGAGGGGTGTTGTGTGAGGTGAGGGAGGGGGAGCTGCTTTTACATTTGTAAGTTTTGTGTTGGGGGGGTTGTTCGTGTTGAAGGGTTTGTATGTGCTTGTTTTAACTTGAAGTAAGGTGCAAATAAATGGAATTGTAAAGTCAAAGTCTCTCTCTCTCTTTCTCTCTGTCTCTCTTCCTTCTCTCTCTCTCTCTCTCTCTTCATCTCTCTCTCTTCCTTCTCTCTCTCTTCCTTCTCTTTCTCTCTCTCTTCTCTCTCTCTTTCTCTCTGTCTCTCTTCCTTCTCTCCCTCTCTTTCTTCTCTCTCTCTCTCTCTTTCTTCCTTCTCTCTCTCTCTTTCTTCTCTCTCTCTCTCTCTCTCTGAGTTTAGTCGATGTGGCACTAAAACCCTCTTGTCTCAAAGTGTATAAAGTTTGCTTTCT
This sequence comes from Mugilogobius chulae, assembly GCA_038363315.1. Classification (NCBI taxonomy): domain Eukaryota; kingdom Metazoa; phylum Chordata; class Actinopteri; order Gobiiformes; family Gobiidae; genus Mugilogobius; species Mugilogobius chulae. The sequence goes on from JBBPFD010000289.1 coordinate 43,056, forward strand.
GCAGAGACTTGTTCACTGTGAGATGTTTCCTAGCTCCTTAGTCACCCTCAGAGGAAGCATGCTGTCTCCTAGCTCCTACCTCCTAGCTCCTCCCTCCTCAGTCTCAGCAGCTGCAGACGCTTCGGTGTAAAGTCTGGTGCAAACATGGCGGCTGTGGTGAAAGCTCAAAGAGAAGTCATTATGGAGCAGATACAGACGCAGTGTGTTCGGTTCTGCTGCACAAACAATCCAGACGGGACAGAAGAGCGTTTACGGCGTCTGGAGCTGTGTTTGTGAAGGAAGTCTCTCGGGTTACAGCCAATATTTGTGTAAAGTTAAAGTTCATTTAGAGTTCAAGGATCATAATGTTTGCACTATGGCTTTAGAAATGATGCTGTTTCTAAATGGAGAAGTCTGAGAGGAATGTCCAGTATTTAAAGACAAAATAAAACAACTAACCCTCAACATTCTACAGGCCAGTAACGTTTAACACAGTCTAGTCACTCATAAAAAGAATCAGATGGAAATGACCTCTTGGATGAATGTGTGTGTTGTATTACGGTGCGTTCAGACCAGACAGCGTATTTGCGTTTTCACTCCATTTTCAATGTTAAGTCAATGTAAACCGTTGAGCGTATTGAGCGTTAAGTGAATTTGCGATGCGTGTTGGCGTCTGGGGCGTCCGTTGATGCGCATCATGCCTCGGCAGCCGTAACTCTGCACAAACCTTCTTCATCTTCAGACGTTGGAAGTCGACGTCCGCCAATCAGAGACTCCACTCCTGTGACATGTGACCAGGGGCGTAGCACCAAATTCTGGGCCCCAGGCACAAACTTAGTGATGGGCCCCTAATACATGATCTTGTGTTTTAATTATTTAGTTCTCTCTCGTCATTTTTCTATTCATTTGGGTTTTATTTCTTTCTAGAATATTCATTTACAGCCAATTGATTTAATTTCTACAATCCACACATAAATATAATATAAATAAATGCTACTTTTTAAGATTTTTATTGCCATAAACGTCTAAAAAACAAGACATTTATGTGTTTTTGTGTCAAAACCATTGAGTTGGAAGCACTGCCTTCACTCAAATGAGACGAGAAAAAAAAAAAAAAAAGTGTTTTAATCTTACTCTAACTTGTTTTAAGCTAACTTGTCTAAATGAGGCCAAAATCACACTTAGAAAATCCTTGTGACACTTTGGATGTTTTATGATGTTGAAGTTGTGACATTTATTGACAATATTGAAGTTAATATGCATATTTATAAGTGATCATTTGTGCCAAACCCTGACTATTTAGAAGAACAATGTATCTCACAAACAAAATGCTTTTGGGGGCCCTTTCCTGTCCTGGGCCCTGGGGAAACTAGCCCCATTTACCCCCCCAGTCCAACACCCCTGCATGTGACCTGCTGCTGTTCTCCTCTCACATCCAGAGGAAAGGACCACTGTTTACTCACAAAACCAACCACATGGACCTGATCTGGACTGACAAAGCCTCACATGGATCTATTCAGAATGTTTAAACCTGCTGTAGGACGTGACACTGGAGGAGGACAGAGACAGTCAATTTCAATTTCAATTTCAAAAGGCTTTATTGGCACGATTGCACAACAACATTGCCAAAGCAAAAATAACAATAATAACAGTAATAACAACAATATAAACAGCAATCAATATTCTAAATAACAATATATACATATATATACATACACACACAGGTCAGGTGGTTGTATCAGATGTGTGGTTGTTGTGGTTGTCCCTCAGGTTGTGACACAGTCGGACATATTTAGCTGCTGCTAAGCTGCTGACTCTGTTCTCTCCAAGAATGTGTTGCATTTTGGTTTGTTCAGGTAGAGAATCAAAGCCAGGGACCTGCTGGTTCATTTTGGAGAAGAACTGACCTCTGATGTTGTCATATTTGCTGCAGTGAATGAGGAAGTGTGTCTCTGTCTCCACTTGTCTGAGTGGACATAGTTGACACAGTCTGTCCTCTGTGGGCAGCCAGGTCTGTCTGTGTCTGCCCGTCTCTATGGCCAAGCTGTGGTCACTGAGTCTGTACATGGTCAAAGTCTTTCTTAGTTTCTCATCAGTCACGGTGCTTAAATATTGTGCCACCGTGTACTGTCTGTTTAGAGCCAAATAACATTGAAGTTTGCTTTGAGTTTTAGTTTTAGATGTCCAATAGTTAATGTAGTGTTGTTTTTCTAGTTCTATAATTGTCTGTGTGCTGAGTGTGTGCGTATCCTGAGCTTGTCTTGTGCTGTTAGAGGAGCTGAGCTTCAGGACCAGCTGGCTTAGGGGGCTTTTCTCCATGTTCTCCTCTTGGCATTGAAGGGCTTTGTAGTGATAGGAGTTGGGGTCACTTGTTTTAAGGTGTTTATAAAATTTGATGGCTCTTTTTTTAATTCTAATTAACAGGGGAATTGGCCTAGCTCCGCTCGGCAGCCGTTATTGGGGGTATTTCTGTGCACTCTGAGGATGCTCTTGCAAATCTCTGTGTGCAGGTTTCTATTGGGTGTTTGTCCCATTTTTCAAAGTCTTGATTTGCAAGAGGGCCCCACACCTCACTACCATACAGAATTATTGGTTCAATTATAGATTGGAATATTCTTAGCCAGATTCTAATGGGTATATTAATGTTTGAGGATTTTTTGATTGCATAGAAAGCCCTTCTTCCCTTCTCTCTGAGATCATCCACAGCCCGGTTAAAGTTTCCTGTAGGTGTGATGTGTAGTCCTAAGTATGTGTAGTCCTGTGTGTGCTCCACCTCGTGAGGGCCCAGGAAAAACTTGGTTTGGTTTCCTAGACCCCTGGGTCGTTTTTGGAAAATCATCACCTTGGTTTTGTCCAGATTAACTGTCAGGGCCCAGGTCTGACAGAAGGTTAGCAGATGATCCAGTTGCTGTTGTAGTGCTTCTTTTGAAGGAGCCAGCAATATAAGATCATCTGCAAACAGTAGGCATTTAATCTGTGTGTCAGACAGAGTGACACCAGGGATATCAGATCGCTCCAGTGATTTTGCCAATTCATCTATATAAATGTTAAAGAGGGTGGGGCTGAGACTGCAGCCCTGTTTCACTCCTCTACTCTGGGGGAAGAAGTCTGTTTCCATGTTGTTCACTTTCACAGCACACTTCATGTGTGTGTACATGGTTTTAATGATGTCGTAGACTTTCCCTCCTATTCCTTTTTCTAATAATTTTAGGAACAGACCATCATGCCAAATTGAATCGAATGCTTTTTTGAAATCTACAAAACAAGAAAAGATTTTGCTGTTGTTTCCGTTGACGTGTTGATTTATGAGGGTATGGAGGGTGTAGATATGGTCTGTTGTTCTCTGTTTGGGTGTGAATCCGATCTGACTTTTACTCAAGATGTCATGTTCTCTGAGGAAGTCTTGCAGTCGAGTATTTAAGATGCTGCAGAGCACCTTTCCCAGATTACTACTGACACATATGCCTCTGTAATTATTTGGGTCGAATTTATTTCCATTTTTAAAGATTGGGGAGATGATTCCTTCGCTCCAGGAGTCTGGGAAACATCCAACATTCAGAATAAGGTTGAATAATTTTAATATGGCCAGATTAAATTTATGATCGTCAAATTTCAGCATTTCATTCAAGAGGCCATCTGGACCACTAGCTTTTCTTGGCCGCAGTGTCTGGATTTTAGCCAGTAGTTCTGCTTGTGTAATTTGGTAGTCTAGAGGGTTTTGGTTGTCTTTAAAAATAGTTTCTAGAATGTGTAATTTATTGGTCAGATTGTTTTGGGTCGAATTTAGAGGAATAGTAGTATACAGATTTTCAAAGTGATTTTTCCAGATGTTACCATTTGAATAGCCAATTCTTCTTTCTGTGGTTTGCAGAAAGAGTTCCATTTCTTCCAGAAATCATTGGAGTCAATGGATTCTTCAATGATTTGTAATTGATGCCTCACATGCTGTTCTTTTTTGGTTCTCTCTCTCAGTCATCTGTCCTAGAGCTAAACAAACACTCACTCAAACAAGAGAGAACGCAAAATGAAGGAGTAAGACGAAGGACTGAAGGGTGGAATTAAGATTAAGCATTGGACCTAAAGCAGTGAAACGTCCCACACAGACTTGGCCCACACTCTCTCTTGGTCCGGGGCAGGACACTGGGGTCAGTTTGATCCCGTGAGTGTGAACATTCCTCCAGTAAAGGTGCGGCGTCTAAATTTACACTCAGCAGGACGCCATCCCAGAATAACCCAGGATCGCCAGGACGACCGCAGTCTTTCCACGACTGACGAGTTTAGAAAAGAGCAGAGTTACACACATACACAGCTTCAAATACTTTCACTCTAGAATCACTCAAACATGAACTAAATCTATAAAACACAATAACAGTCTTTAAGTCTGAAGTGTGAAGGAGGTTTAACGTGGAGGAGAAGCAGAAAACAGAGAAGTCTTTGTTTAGCAGCGTCGAGAAGAAGAAACATGTGTCTGTTATTAGACTGAAGAGAAAAGCTGTAGATGGACTTCTGATGATGCAACAGGAAATAAATAAATCTGTGTAAAGAAATAACAGGGTTCCCACGCGTCCTGGAAAACCTGGAAAATCTGGAAAATGATTAGCTCAATTTCCAGTTATGGAAAACACATGGAAAATGAGAAAAACAGCCAAATGTCATGGAAAATATAATGTTTTTCTGGAAAATGATTTGGCTCAATAATAAAATGTATAACAGTGAGCAAACAAATAAACCAGATTTTTGCAATGTACAAACATAGTAGTCAAAAAATAGTAAAAAATGCCTTTGTACTAATGTAAAACTGCTAAAAAGTATAGGATTTGCAAACCCAGATTGCAAAAACGTACATCCAAAATTTATTCATTCATTCATTCATTCATTTTCTACCGCTTAATCCCGTTAGAGGTCGCGGGTGACTGGAGCCTATCCAGTGACTTTGGGCCTTAGGCGGGGAACACCCTGGACAGTGGCCAACTCGTCGCAGGGTTAGACAGACAAACATTCACTCTCTCATTCGCTCACTAAGGGACATTTACAGTGATGCCCAATGAACCTAAACATGCATGTTTTTAGAGGAAACCAGAGAAAACCCACGGTGACACGGGGAGAACATGCAAACTCCACCCAGAGAGATCGTGAGATGTTGATGTGGTCCGACCGGGAGTCGAACCCACGACCTCCTTATTGGGAAGCCAGAGCTCTAACCACTCTGCTACCGTACACCCCAAATTTAATTTATCATTTTTTCACTTGGCTGTTTATCCAAATGTTTTAATTGGAGGCAAACATTTTTACAAAATAAGTCAACAGTCAACAGTAGTTTGATTTTAGTTCAAAGTCCTGACGTAAAAAGTGTCAAAAAACATGATTTTTTTCTCATGTTCTTCAGCCACTGGAAATCTGTAAAATGCATCAGAAGGCACCAAAATTGAATTAATTTTTCAAAAACCTCAGGGAGAGGACCCCAGACCCCCCACTCATGTTTTTCTCCCTGCACCACTGCAAAAATACTGTAACTGTGATGCTCATGAAACACCAAAAAAAAGGCTGTCAAATCAAATTTTGACTGAGAACTGGCCACACGACGGTTTTATATACTTTGATTGTCATAAATGTGGAATATTGGGCCGTCACAAACTTGGCAAAACAGGCTACATTTTGGTGATGTAGATGTCGTGATTACATAAAATCCTTGTTGCGAATGTCCTGGAAATGTCCTGGAAAATGTTCTTGGGATATGAGTGGGAACCCTGAATAAGTAGTTCAATAGTTAAGTAGTTAAGTGCACTTCATATTATCCATCAAATTCATCAAATGTGTTCAAAATGTTTCAAACCCAAGCATGTTTTACTCAGAGAGTGTGAAAGCCATCAGAATAATCAGGGAGCGTTTGTGTAGTCCAGTTAAACATTGTAGTAGCAATGTGGAAAATAAAAAAAAATATTTTGATGCCAGAGCACATTACTAACAAATTTAAAACAATTACAGATGTTAACAGTCTCATTATAATTAAACTATTAAACAGTTGTCATGGAGACGATACATGACCCCAGTAATGGATCTGTGCATCCCTAATGTTTATACCTTTAACATGTCAAGGAGCTGGAGAGTTGATTTTTAGATTTTCATTAGACAGTGAACAAGAATTAACGAATGAATTCAACTAATGTTTTTACAGCAGAAGCAGTACAAACAAAGCACGACTGAGTAACATCATTAAATCTCAAACTGAAAAAGCACAAACGACTGACACCTTTGTAGATGTGTGTTTGATGGATTAATAACAAAACTAGATCAATTAAATAATGTTCTTATTTGTGTGTGTGTGAAGTCTGATTGGTCTGTAAATGTAGTTTCTCTGTTTGAGTTGGAGACTTTTGCACTAACAGCTGTCACTCTGGTGTAAAAGTGTTTATTATAGTTCTGGTGTCATCCTGCTCCTGAGCCACCAGAGGGAGCCACTGACGCTTCTAAACCTGTGTGAGGCTGATTGTTGTTTGTCTCTTTTTTCAATTCAGTAGATTGGAATGAATGGATGATTAAACATATCATTGCTTTATTTTACTTAAAACTATATATATAATTGAGTTCTACTGATATTCTTTTACATCAAGTTGATTTGTAGCTGTGAAGAGGAGAAAGTTTACTCTGCTTTGCACTAAACCAGGGGTGTGGAACTCATTTTGACAAAGGGCCACATTGGCATCATGGTTGTCTTTGAAGGGCCGGTTCTAACTAAGATTAACTTAACTAATCCTTGACATACTACAAATTAGGGCTGGGTATTGCCAAGAGGCTTCCGATACGATACGTATACCGATACACGTAAATCCTGATATAACTTCCTCAATATGCCACGTATCAAGTGTCAAATGCAAAGGAATTGTGTTTTCAACATACTCTTTATGTTACATACAAGTGTCTTACAAATAAGCTATTGTTTGGCTAAATTGTTTCAGCCTTAAACCTGCTGTCCAGGTTTATAAGTGTAAATTATATAAATTTAAGTATGCCGATACGTATCCCGATACACCTCCTGTAACGATACGCGTATTGCCAATGAGCTTGTCACGATATATCCCCGTATCCAGTGACGTGCGGTGGGATTTCCAACTGGTGAGGCACTGTGAACTAGTTGCTTATTTTCACTTCAGGATGCCTTTTTATTTACTTTGCTGACATGTATATCAAATAGAAGCATGTAATCTCATGTGACTATTTTGTCTCTACACGCAAAATTAAGGATGAGAAAAAAATTATTTTGTCGCGAGTTTCGATCCCCAGACCCTTTGCACCGCGGATCTCACTCTCATCCATCTGAGCTAAACAGCTGATGACGTCAGCGCGGTGCGGGAGTCTTAATGACTGCCACTGTTCAATAGTTGGGGACAGATTATTACGATTTTTAGACCTTTGCTGTTAAATATTTGTTCGTGAGGATTTATATAGTTGCTTAAGGCTTTGTTTAACCGCACAATGACGTTTAACACAGACACATTTAATCGTATTAATCGTATTTTGGCCGTAAAAAGCCGCCAGATTTCCCTCGTAAGCAGAGCTGGAGCGTGAGGCGTGCCTCATCTGGGCTTTGTATAAACTCCGTTTACTGTCAAATTAACTCACTAAAAGCGCTCACGTTTGCATAATATTCTCTTTCTTGACAATTAGAAGACAAAGCACTCGAAAAAAGTACGTCTACAAACATATTTTATCGCTTTTGGTGGAGAAACAGTGAGTGAACGCGCTGCATGAACGCTCCTGTTCATTGTGTATGTGTCTGTGCAGGTCTGAGTGAGACGAGCCTCAGTGCTGTAGACCTGCGTTATATCAGCAAGTCCTGGAGATTTAGCGGTTTTAAACCACAAAACTCAGTGAAAATCACACGAAATCAACTAAATAAGACAAATACGAAACATTTTACATGCAAAAAATATAATATTTAGTCTTATTGACATCAAGTATTTTTTTCCCCATTTGGACTGGTGAGGCACTGCCTCACCTGCCTCCCCTGACCGCACGTCGCTGCCCGTATCGATACATTGAGCCCTACTACAAATAATAGTAGTGACTTCAATATAATTATTGAAGTGACTACTACTAAATATACATCTTCATTATTCTGAAAAATTACTTAATCTAATACAATTATTTGTCTATAATTTAAACAGCAATACACCCAGATTACTCTTGGCACAAATATAAGATTTCAGTAAACCTTGTAAAACATTGAGGGCCGAATAAACTGATGTAAAGGGCCGCGTCTGGCCCCCGGGCTTGTGTTTGACACGTGCACTAAACTTAGAGACGATGTTGTATTGTGGAACATAATGCAATTTAATTTCAGGAGCAATTTAGTCTCATCCAAAAACTGTTTATCTCACACAATTTGCCCAGTTTGTGCGTGTGCCATAATTTTTTTCAAAGTCCAATCATTTTGAAGCTTTGGGACGATAACTCTGGAGCTCAGAACATCCAGGATCAGCTGATGAGTCGGTCTGGATCTGGATCAGGTTCAGACAAATAATGAAGCACAAACCATTCAAACTTTAATAAACAAACAACACAAGTGTAGAGACGTTAAGTTCAGACAGATGATGGGACCAGTGTTTGAACAGAAACAGCCTTGTGTGTGAAGAACAAACAGCTCACACTGACGGATCACTGCTGCTGTATTTTTATCCTCTGAGGTCGTCGCTGCATTGTTCACTTTCTCTTTATGTTTGAGCATAAATGTTTGAGCTCTTCAGACGAGGACACACTCATTGTTCTGGATCCAAACAACTCCTGCTCATGTATTTATAAACCAGGAGCAGTTTTTATTATTATTATTCACATAATCTTCAGGTCAACATAAGTTCAAGTCTCTCCAGAAACCTTTTAGAACCTAGTCTCTGCTGGAAACGTGACTGAGGTCGGTTCTACGTCCAGACTCAGACTGGTCTAAAGTCCAGCTGACCAGAGCCGGCTCTAACCTTTTGGGGGCCCTAAGCAAAAACCAGCTTCGGGGCCCTCCAGTCTTTTCTACTAACCTTAATTAGTCAAGCCAAAACAGCGTTTAAATTGACTTTTTTCATCATAATTTATAACTATACACAAAGCAACAGACACAGATAAGTGTAAGCTAAATAATATTTCTCACAATAAAGAGATAATATAAGATCCTGCCTCAGAAACTTTTGAATAAAACAGATTTTCCCTCAATTTGAGTGAGCTATTTTAGACCAACAAATGTTTAATTTTATGCATAATTTTATCATTAATTTCATTGCACCTCTCCTCAAGTTCCACTTGGTGTGAGTGTTTCCAAGTGGGGCCCCAGCCCAGTCCCTCTCCCTGTGAGCTCCGCCTCTGTTCCCTCTTCACACTGACGCTGGAACAGTTGACAAGCTGCATCTTTGCGCTGGACTTTTTAGACAGAAATACTAACATTTGAAACTTTTCAGGACAAACGGCTTCATGTTTTATGGAGCTCTTGAAATAATTCAACATAAAAGTGCAGAAATTCTCCGTATTTCGTCGCGGTCATTCTCGCGATCTGCAGACATTTTAGTTCATCAGCTATTTGGTGCTACGCCCCTGTATGTCTCTGTCTCTCCAGGAGATGATGGCAGTCTCAACTCACTGATGCAGTGCATAAAACAAGCAGGTCAGTGGATGACTAAGAACTTTCTAATGTTAAACGAGGATGAAGCTGAAGTTATTGTTTTTGGTTCAATGAAAGAAAGATAGATCGTATGTGAGAGACACAAAATGCAGCAGCCAGGGTTGTCACGAAAACAAAAACAAAGGCAACATATCACCCCAGTATTACTTTGGCTCCTCAAAGAATCCATTTTAAAATGATTTTAATGGTTCACAAAGCTTTGAACAGTAGAGGTCCAAAACACCTGAAGGACCTGCTGGTTCATGAGCCCAGTGGGTTTTTGAGATCAGAGCTGGTCCTGGTGGTTCCTAGAGTTCGGTCTAAACATAGTGAAGCCTCGTTTTCTGTTGACGCACCAAAACTGTGGAACTGCAGTCCTGGTCCTGGTCCTAAACACCAGAGACAGAGAGAACAGTCCTGGTCCTGGTCCTGGTCCTAAACACCAGAGACAGAGAGAACAGTCCTGGTCCTGGTCCTGGTCCTAAACACCAGAGACAGAGAGGACAGTCTGGTCCTGGTCCTGGTCCTAAACACCAGAGACAGAGAAAGTCCTGGTCTGGTCCTAACACCAGAGACAGAGAGAACAGTCCTGGTCCTGGTCCTGGTCCTAAACACCAGAGACAGAGAGAACAGTCTGGTCCTGGTCCTAAACACCAGAGACAGAGAGAACAGTCCTGGTCCTGGTCCTGGTCCTAAACACCAGAGACAGAGAGAACAGTCCTGGTCCTGGTCTAAACACCAGAGACACAGAGAACAGTCCTGTCCTGGTCCTAAACACCAGAGAAGAGAGAACAGTCCTGGTCCTGGTCCTAAACCCAGAGACAGAGAGAGCCGTCCTGGTCTGGTCCTGGTCCTAAACACCAGAGACAGAGAGAACAGTCCTGGTCCTGGTCCAAACACAGAGACACAGAGAACAGTCCTGGTCCTGGTCCTAAACACAGAGACACAGAGAGAACAGTCCTGGTCCTGGTTCTAAACACCAGAGACAGAGAGAACAGTCCTGGTCCTAAACACCAGAGACACAGAGAGAGAACAGTCCTGTCCTGGTCCTAAACACAGAGACAGAGAGAACAGTCCTGGTCCTGGTCCTAACACACAGAGACAGAGAGAACAGTCCCTGGTCCTGGTCTAAAACACCAGAGACAGAGAGAACAGTCCTGGTCCTGGTCCAAAAGCCAGAGACACAGAGAACAGTCCTGGTCTGGTCCTAAACACCAGAGACACAGAGAACGCCTGGTCTGGTCCTAACCCCAGAGACACAGAGACAGGTCCTGGTCCTGTCCTAAACACCAGAGACAGAGAGAATCCTGGCTGGTCCTGGCCTAAACACCAGAGACAGAGAGAACAGTCCTGGTCCTGGTCCTAAACACCAGAGACACAGAGAACAGTCCTGTCCTGTTTAAACACCAGAGGACAGAGAGAACAGTCCTGTCCTGCTCCTAAACACCAGAGTACAACAGAGAAACAGCCTGGTCCTGTCCTAACACCAGAGACAGACGAGACCGCCTGGTCTGTCTTTGCCGTACTTTTGTGTCCCACCTTCCATCTCATAATAGTCTACATCTTTCAGAAGTCATGAGGAAATGCCCACGGACCACTTCTGCTCGAGCTCTCAAAACACGACAGAAACTTTTAGTATCTTTGAAGAATGTGTATTTGTCCACCATTACTCCTGTACTTTAGTAATGAACACATGCTTGCTTGATTTATTGATTGATTGATTTATTGATTGATGAGTATTTTGTGAGTCATATTTATCCTCCTGTTGTGGATAATCTACATTAAAACCCTGCTGTTATCTTCGGGTCTTTTACCTGGTTTTGACTTTGGTTGTCAATAAAACAAAGTCTCTTGTCCTGTGATTATGAAACTTTCAGAGCTGGTCCCAGACGTCATTCTGTACAATCAGTGCAAAGTTTTAAAAAATATGTTAAACGTTGTACTGTTTATGAAAAAATACAGCATTTGTTGTCTCGAAACATGGTAAAAACTAAATTAAAGAGCCACATTGGCTTTTAATAAAACATTCAGAGTGGACAATGACCCGGGAGGACCAGACTGGGACTTATTTATTCAGTCAAAAAGCTGAAAAAATAAAATTTCTGTTCAAACTTAGACAACCACTGCTCCGAATGTTGCCTGGGATCCAGAATGACATTTCTCTGTATTTTTACACAGAGAAAATGTCAGTCTGGTCGCCTCCCCTCCAAGGGCGTTTCCTTCGAAATCCAGATCGTACCGTGCAATGAAAATCGTTTATTTCAGTCACGTGGTTTTTGCTAAACAACATGATCTAGGCAGCGCGGCGGAAGGATAAACAACATGGCGCACCATGTAAACGAGGTTTGTTCCATTCACGTAAATGCCGTTTTAATTACCAAAAGACATCACGTCAATAGTCGTGTTCAAGATGGTCAAGCAGTGCGTTCGGCTCAGTCTGGTAGGGACCCCTGACTTCGGCAGATGACAGCGCGAGAGAAATCCCAACAGCTTACGGCACAGAAGCTTTATGTCTTCTCTGATTGGTTCCCTCGCTGTCTGTTAGGTGAGCTTTCCCGCCCTAGAAATCATTGACTCGGGGCGACCAGACTCATCCGCTGGTGCACGGTGAGCTGGATCTTCCCCAGGCTAACCTCAAACGTATTATCATATTTTGGAAGAAGATTTTTTAAAAAGAGTCCATTTTAAAGGCTTCGAAATTAATTTCGTCATAATTTACCTCTATCTTTTCATTAAAAAATGAAAATAGATGTGTAAATTTTTAGTAAACATGTCATAAATGAAGCTACATGAAAAGCATGAGTGCAAAAAAGTTGCCTCAATTCATTATTCTTTCATATGGTAACTGTAACCTAGGGCTGTGCTGTTAATTCGATGAATCGAGACTCGATCAAACGTTCTAATTATTTGGTGGTGATTTTGAATCGAATATCAAAAACCAAACTTTGTTCAATTAAAATTGTAGTCTGGAGCAAAAGTCAATCTTAGAGACAAAATAATTATATAAAGCTTCAAAACAAATCTAATAAATGGGACATAATAAGTTTTAGTTGTTTATGTTCATAAACTGGCATTTTTCATTTGTTTGGCAGTTAGTTAGTTTAGTTTAGTTTAGTTTAGTTTAGTTTAGTTTAGTTTATTCGAGCTCATATAATATCAACATGCAATGTTTATCAGAATTGATCAATTGAGTTCAACTGACAACAATACACAACATCCATAACAATACATACAATTATCAGCTCGAAAGGGAGAAGAAGTAAAACGTATTTACTCTCACTCCCAACATATGATCTTTTACAATGCAGTTGTTCCCTTGAACAATTACAGCTAGTATTATAAACAGAACTAGTATGTGTACCATGAGTGTACAATTACATGCATATATTAAGTATGAACACATGTATGTATACACATATATTCTGTACCGTGTACATAAATATAACATTATACACTGTACATATACATACATTCTTATATTTAATTTATACTGTTGTGAGCAAAAGCCCAAGTGCTTAATGTAAATTTTGTTTAAAGAGTCTTAACTTGGTTGGTAGTTAGCTATCTAGCTAATTTGTTCTTGAAAAGGTTAGGCTAAATCGAATCGAAAATCGAGATCGATCGATGTGAGAAAAAAAATCGTGATTATATTTTTTCCCAGATCGCCCAGCCAAAACGGCCGAGAGGTGCATTGCCTTTACCGAAGATACAGGTTAAGGTCATATTGTATGTGCAAAGTCAACTGTTTTTAGACTTTAGATCCTGTTGTATCCTTCTGACTGTGACATGTTTGTGTGTTTGTGGTTCTAGCTGGAATCAGAGATCAGTGCAGTATTTTGATGACTTTTTAGACTTTAAGATCCGGTTGTAATCCTCTGACTGTGACATGTTTGTGTGTTTGTGTGTTCTCAGGCTGGAATCAGAGATCGGTCCAGTTGTAATCCTTCTGACTGTGACGTGTGGTGTTTGTGTGGTGTTTGTGTTCTCAGGCTGGAATCAGAGATCGGTGCTCTGGAAAGTGAAGAGTCGCAGATTTCGGCCAAAGAGCAGGTGTTACGAGAGCGTTTGAAAGAGACGGAGCGATCCATCGAGGACTGCAGAAGGTGAGGACCAGACCGTCTCATACTGGGGTTTACAAACTTTAGACCAGGTCTCACTGTGTAATCCACTCAGCTTCTTCACAGAAAAAAGATTTCAAAGACTTTCAAAGAAAATATATAGCAGAGTTGTTATTTCATTATTGCTGGGTTTCATGTTCTAGAATTCATGGCATGAGGTAGTTTTTTATTTTAATAACATTGGACTTTGTCATGAAATATAAAAAATATATATATTTCACAAATTTAAAAAGCGGTGACTTCTGCACAGCAAATTCAGCATGGCCAAATCAACTCTCCGAGATTTATTTTCAACTCATTTTCAGTGTCTATATGAGTCCAGTCTGAAAAGTGTTATAGTTGGGGGGTTGCCAAATAACTCTCAAAAAAGTAAATGTTTTAACTTTTCAGGGTGTCATTTTAACTACCAAATATAAAAGGTAAAAAAAACATTTCAAAAGAGTTACATTCCAACTATTATAAGGGTTATTTAAAAAAACTACAAGCTCCAAAACATCTATACAACACCTCTGCATATGTCATGGTGCCAGTTTAGCTCAACATTTACGCTAGTAACGCTCACAAGAGATTCAGAAGTATTTTGCTGCATCACGTTCAGTGAGAAATTGAACTAATGATCCGCTGCAGTAACTTGAGCTAATAAAAGTTGTCAGGTAGTTAACTTCCTAGGGAAAAATAAGCCTACTATTTGTTAGCTAATATATTATGATTGTAAAACATCAGCAGAGGGGAGCTCTAGTGTTTTGTATGTTTCACAAACACTGTATGAAACAAATGGATAGGTAGTTTTTCAAAATAGGAGACCAAAGACTACTTCCCCATCCTCCGAGTCAGACCACTGCAGTCATCAACAGGCCCGTGTTCAGGTCCACGTTCAGGTGGCTGTGTTCTCTCTTAAAGGGAGTGGCAACTGAAATAACCCTGTGAGTGTCACCAGGTCGCCCAGAGTCAAGGGTTAGACTTTTCAGGTATATTTGCATAAAACAACTCATCAGAGTTCGATGAGAAAAAATCTTCTTGACTCTCATTTTTAACCCTTACTATATAACACCTGGGAGTGAAACAAAAAAAAGATAACTCACAGGGGTAAAATCAACTCCTACCCTTGCTGCAAAAGGCTCAAGCCTTTCATATTTGTGGTGTGAGAACCATTATATTTTGCATTGCAAAAATACTCTGCATTTAAACAATATTCATTATAGCTTCCCTTAATCAAAACTGAAATAACATTGGCCTGTAGAATGTTGTGAAGTCATCTCAAACCCAGCAGTAGGTCGTTATAAAAGCTGGTCATTGTTTAATTCTCTGGAAGTGTTTGTGTTGAAAATGTTCTTCTTCTTTTGTTTTTCAGAGTCTGATGAGCCAGATGGGAGGTATGTGTTTTCATTTACACATAATAAATACTTTATCCACAGCAGTGGTGGTTCTTTTAAATACCGCTTGTCAATAACCAGCTGATGGTTTTAAACTATTTTATTACGCAGACATGTGGTAAAGAGCAAAGCACCGTTACTTCTGTAGCCAGAATAAAACATTTACACAACAAAACAAAAAGCATAATTACCCAAAAACATTTAAGCAAGCATTTCTTATAAAAGGTAACTTATAGGCCTAATAAACACTGACAGCCCGATCGCCCTTTTGTCCTAGCCGGTCTTAGCCTTGGTCTTAATTATTCCTCTGTTGGCCACTAGTGGCTCTCTCCAAGCTCTATACAAACTGTCAGTGTAGAAGGTGTGGCTCCAGCCAGATGTGAGGGTGCAGTTTTTTTCATTGAACCTGACACATGCTCACGCCTGTGACAAGTGAGCAGCTGCTTTAGGATCACAGGCAAAAGAGAACTGTAGCAGCAGCTTCAGTTTGGAAAAAACTGTAATAATAGAAATCTATTTGGTGAAATCTATTTACTTGACAGACTTTAACAACTTTGTCTAAAAATGTGTCTTTTCTTTTACATAAAGCTTGTTGACTTAATAAAAAAGATAATCAGATGTGAGAGTGAACATGGGTCAGTGTGAATGCTATGGAAAGGCCAAAGAGGCCACATGTATTTTTTAAACCATTTTTTATGTGTCAACGCGTTAAAAAAATGTTGGCCTCATTTTAGACAAAGTTGTTAAAGTCTGTCAAGTAAATAGACTTTCACCAAATAGATTTCTATTATTGCAGTTTTTTTTTTCCAAACTGAAGCTGCTGCTACAGTTCTCTTTTGCCTGTGATCCTAAAGCAGCTGCTCACTTGTCACAGGCGTGAGCATGTGTCAGGTTCAATGAAACAAAACTGCACCCTCACATCTGGCTGGAGCCACACCTTCTACACTGACAGTGTATAGAGCTTGGAGAGAGCCACTAGTGGCCAACAGAGGAATAATTAAGACCAAGGCTAGACCCGGCTAAGACAAAAGGCAGAATCGGGCTGTGAAACTGAACAGAGGCCTGTACTACGAACGCCGCTGAACTTATCCTGGAGTTTCTCTAACCCGGGTTGACTAACCCAGACATGAGCCTCTGGATAAACTGTCCTACGAAACCAGTTCACAACTGGATCTGTTAACCCTGGATTTTCTCAATGAAGCTGTGCGTGTTCACGGAGCAGAGGCGGGGTTAACGCAAACTGACCAATCAGAACAACCAAGCTGCGGTCTTCAAGCGAGAGCAAACGTCAATCATGAAGCGAAATATACGGGTGTTAAAAACTAAGCGAAGGAAACATACTGCAGCTTCAAGTGGAGTCTGCGCTTAAGCATTCAATAACTGAGACAGAAGTTACGCTGCAAAGTTCATTTAAATGTCCTGTATGGATATAACGGCACAAATGTGCAGATATCACAAACATATAGATAGACCGCTTATGACCTGTGTCTTTAGTTCAGACAAAGTGATGCGTAAAGATCAACCGCCAAATGTGCACAAAGTGCAGTCATTCATTAGCCTATTTCCTGAGCGTTTACTGTTACTTATAAAATCGCATCGCTCCTCTCTATAAACAGGTTACGTGTGCATCGCATTGATATAAAAGAAGACGCCGTGACTTTCACATTTCCTCATTTCTCCGCTGCTCTCTCTCTCTCTCTCTCTCTCTCTCACAAACGACTTAATTCTCGTCTCTGATTGGCCAACGCCTCGTCTTTTTAACTTATTCAGAACTCTGGTCTGGAGCAGGTTATGAGTTTGTCTCATGTTGCCATAGAGATCTGCCCCGATAGGACGTGATCCAGTTTCGTAGGACCGCCAGACCAGATTTAACCCAGAACTTACCTCGCTAAACCCCAAATCTAGCTTCGTAGTACAGGACTCTGGTATATTACTAACCTTAACTCAATCTCAAGCTGCCAAAATCCATCAGAATGCAGGAAGTATCATCATTTGGGGTCAGAGACTTGTCGGTGTCCACCTTGTTACTGGATGTGTTATACTGTATATTGAGCTGACATAGACTTTCCAAACAATCTTAAAAATGCTAATGTGGATGTTACCTAAAATCCTCTTTGGAAATATTTTTGGGATATGAGTGGGAACGCTGAGATGTCGTATGTCACCCACAGATTGTCCTCACTTCAAATGAATGGTTTAGTTTGAATTTATTTCTCATGATTCTTGGAAAACACAGTATTTTTGTGTAAAATGACAATAGATAATATGTCACCACACTGTGTTTATAAGTGGACACGTGTGAGTGAGCTGGATAATAGTGTCGCTGAGGCAGGACGCACACACACACTTACACACATTTACACACCTAAACGCAAACACACACAGGAGCTGGAGCCGTTGAATCACACAAGGTCATGACGCTGCAGCCTCAGTCTTTCTGCTGCTGCTTTCACAGTCAGAGCTCATAAGCCCCAGTGCTTTGTGCCTCTGCTCACACACACTTATACACACACCTACATAAACACTACATATACACACACCTACATAAACACTACATATACACACATCTACACAACACACACTACATATACACACATCTACACAAACACACATACACACACACTACACAACACACACTACATATACACACATCTACACACACTACATAACACACTACATATTATACACACATCTACACACAGTACACACTGCACTACTGCTGCATAAGCACTGGCAGCCTGTCACTGACTCTGGTCCATGTTTAGTCCTGACTCTGGTCTTTAGTGACTTTAGTCCTGACTCTGGTCCACGTTTAGTCCTGACTCTGGTCCACGTTTAGTCCTGACTCTGGTCCACGTTTAGTCCTGACTCTGGTCCATGTTTAGTCCTGACTCTGGTCCACGTTTAGTCCTGACTCTGGTCCACGTTTAGTCCTGACTCTGGTCCATGTTTAGTCCTGACTCTGGTCCACGTTTAGTCCTGACTCTGGTCCATGAGTCCTGACTCTGGTCCACGTTTAGTCCTGACTCTGGTCCATGTTTAGTCCTGACTCTGGTCCACGTTTAGTCCTGACTCTGGTCCACGTTTAGTCCTGACTCTGGTCCATTTAGTCCTGACTCTGGTCCTGACTCTGGTCCATGTTTAGTCCTGACTCTGGTCCACGTTTAGTCCTGACTCTGGTCCACGTTTAGTCCTGACTCTGGTCCACGTTTAGTCCTGACTCTGGTCCACGTGTTAGTCCTGACTCTGGTCCACGTTTAGTCCTGACTCTGGTCCACGTTTAGTCCTGACTCTGGTCCACGTTTAGTCCTGACTCTGGTTTAGTCCTGTCTGGTCGTTTAGTCCTGACTCTGGTCCACGTTTAGTCCTGACTCTGGTCCGTTTAGTCCTGACTCTGGTCCACGTTTAGTCCTGACTCTGGTCCACGTTTAGTCCTGACTCTGGTCCATGTTTAGTCCTGACTCTGGTCCATGTTTAGTCCTGACTCTGGTCCATGTTTAGTCCTGACTCTGGTCCACGTTTAGTCCTGACTCTGGTCCACGTTTAGTCCTGACTCTGGTCCACGTTTAGTCCTGACTCTGGTCCACGTTTAGTCCTGACTCTGGTCCACGTTTAGTCCTGACTCTGGTCCATGTTTAGTCCTGACTCTGGTCCATGTTTAGTCCTGACTCTGGTCCATGTTTAGTCCTGACTCTGGTCCACGACTCTGGTCCACGTCCTGACTCTGGTCCACGTCTTAGTCCTGACTCTGGTCCACGTTTAGTCCTGACTCTGGTCCACGTTTAGTCCTGACTCTGGTCCACGTTTAGTCCTGACTCTGGTCCACGTTTAGTCCTGACTCTGGTCCACGTTTAGTCCTGACTCTGGTCCACGTTTAGTCCTGACTCTGGTCCACGTTTAGTCCTGACTCTGGTCCACGTTTAGTCCTGACTCTGGTCCACGTTTAGTCCTGACTCTGGTCCACGTTTAGTCCTGACTCTGGTCCACGTTTAGTCCTGACTCTGGTCCACGTTTAGTCCTGACTCTGGTCCGTGTTTAGTCCTGACTCTGGTCCACGTTTAGTCCTGACTCTGGTCCATGTTTAGTCCTGACTCTGGTCCATGTTTAGTCCTGACTGACTCTGGTCCCTGACTCTGTTTAGTCCTGACTCTGGTCCACGTTTAGTCCTGACTCTGGTCCACGTTTAGTCCTGACTCTGGTCCACGTTTAGTCCTGACTCTGGTCCACGTTTAGTCCTGACTCTGGTCCACGTTTAGTCCTGACTCTGGTCCTGACTCTGGTCCGTGTTTAGTCCTGACTCTGGTCCGTGTTTAGTCCTGACTCTGGTCCACGTTTAGTCCTGACTCTGGTAGTCCTGACTCTGGTCCACGTTTAGTCCTGACTCTGGTCCACGTTTAGTCCTGACTCTGGTCCACGTGTTTAGTCCTGACTCTGGTCCACGTTTAGTCCTGACTCTGGTCCACGTTTAGTCCTGACTCTGGTCCATGTTGTAGTCCTGACTCTGGTCCATGTTTAGTCCTGACTCTGGTCCACGTTTAGTCCTGACTCTGGTCCACGTTTAGTCCTGACTCTGGTCCATTTTAGTCCTGACTCTGGTCCATGTTTAGTCCTGACTCTGGTCCATGTTTAGTCCTGACTCTGGTCCACCTGACTCTGGTCCAGTTTAGTCCTGACTCTGGTCCACGTTTAGTCCTGACTCTGGTCCACGTTTAGTCCTGACTCTGGTCCACGTTTAGTCCTGACTCTGGTCCATGTTTAGTCCTGATTCTGGTCCACGTTTAGTCCTGACTCTGGTCCACGTTTTAGTCCTGACTCTGGTCCTGTTTAGTCCTGACTCTGGTCCACGTTAGTCCTGACTCTGGTTCGTGTTTTAGTCTGA
>JBBPFD010000290.1:0-41488 GCA_038363315.1 Mugilogobius chulae
ACTCTCTACAGTTCTAGCTCCTAATCCCTAACTCCTACGCTCCTAACGGAGTCCCTACGAATCCATAGCTCCGTCAATCGATTCCTAGCTTCCTACGTCGCTAACCTCTCTTACGTCCTATGTAAATTGCTCGGCTATTCTAGGCTCCTACATCCTAGAGTCCTACATCCTAACTCTACGTCCAAGGACTCCTACGTCCTAACTTCCTATGATCCTAAACTTCCTATCAGTACCTAGGGCGTTCCTGACGTCCTAGGACTGCCTACGGTCCTAACCTCGCTACGTCCTAAGAATCTACGAGAAGTCTCCTAACTCCTAACGTCATAGATTCCTACGTCCAACTCTATCAGTCCTAACTCCTACGAAAGTCCTAACTCTACTGGTCACCTCCTACATCTAGTATCTCCTACCTTGCATACATGCCTACTCGTCTACAATCGCTATGCTCCTGATAGCAGTGTCCTAGCTGTCCTAGTTCCTACAACTCGCTACATCCTTAGGCTCCTACATCCTGGACTCTACAATCTAACGTCTTCTACATCCTAGACTTCGCTAACATCCTAGGCCTCCTCCTACATCCTAGGGCTTTTATGCCTTTAACTTTCTTAGTTCAAACTAAAGTCTCTCTGAGTGTCTTTTCTCAGTTTCAGTCGCAGCTGCAGCTCTGACACTCTCCCTCACGTCGTGTCTCTTCCTGTTTTTTCTCGTTTGTGTGTTTAGTTTAATATTTTCTGCTCACACTCGGGTTTTGACGCGTTGTGTGTTGTTGGACAGATTTAGTTTACGCAGAGAAACGTTCCAAAAACGTGGGACTCGCTGGACACGGACGGAATCAATCAAAGAAAACACAAAGGAAATGTTTAAACGTCCAAAAGTCTCCCTCTCACATAAACCCGCCCTCTGCACAATTCCACCTTATAACCAAACTCTGCAGGAGGAGGAAAGAAAGCACAAGTTTAAAAGTGTCACATCTGCAGTCCAGTCCCACCTTAAACCCCTGTGGATCTGGGAGCATTCCACCTTAAACCCTGTGAGCAGTGTGAGCATTCCACCTTAAATCTGCTGAATGAGCCAAACACCCAGAGGTAAAATACTGTAACAGTTGTAAAAGTTGATCATCTGAGTGAGAGAAACGGCTCCAAACTCCTGCCTAATTCCTACATCCTCACTCCTACCTCCTACCTATATCCTACTCCTCTACCTTCCTCACTCCTACCTCCTACTCTACACTGAGGTGAAAGTGTAAAACAGTGAGACAGTTGTAAAAAGTCTGAGAGAGACAAACGGCTCTGTTTGGACAGGCTCCAGTCACGTGTTTGCTTTGTCTGATAAAACTCCACATTCTGAACCACGCCCCGCTCCACGCGCGCATTACGTCATGTTACGCTTCACTTTCGCCTCGTTTTTCGCCTCTAAACTTGAAAGGAAGTCAAACTCGCGGTAAAGTCTGATTCTGAGGCGTTTTGCTCCGGGTCCACCTTAAAACCGAGTCTCCGCCTCGCCGTTTGCAGCAGGAGCGGATCCGGACGTGGGCTGTGTTTCTGCGGGTCCCACCCCACACGCCGCGCGCAACGTACCCACGCACACGCCACGTGCGCGCGCAGCGGCGAGGAGCAACAGCAGCAGCAGCAGCCACCGCGCCGTGAACGGCGTCAGCGGCGAACCGAGAGTGTTTTCACCGCTTTAACCGCGAGGATCTGGACTATACCGCGGCGTGGAGGTGCGGGAGCTGCGTGGAGCTGCGTGGAAGTGTGTGGAGCCGTGAGGAGCTGCGTGGAGCCGCGGGAGGACCGGGCTCCTTCCGCGTCGCCGCTGCGCTGCGTCGCTGGGCGTGAGTTTGGAAGTTGAGCGTCGCTGGAAATGGACAAACCGCTGTGAAGCAGGACCGACACTGCAGGTAACACACGCGCACGCGCACACCCTCTGCTCCCGCCACCACGAGACCCCCCACACGTCCCCACACCCCCCGTGCACCCCCCACACCTCCCACAGCCGCACGAGACCGAAAAACAGCCGCACGAGAGCAGAAAAGCGACAACACACCGCGAGAGAATGCGCACTGACGAAACCAAAGCAAACCCAGGACTAAACCAGGACTAAAGCCAGGGGCTAAAGCAGGTCTAAACCTGGTCTAAACCTGGTCTACCTGGAACCTGGACTAGAGCGGGACTGCGGGACTCTGACGTGTGGGCTGACTTGTGGAGCAGGGAATCCCGAGCAGAGTCCGGACCAGCAGGACAAACCTGTGGACACGCGCCACTCACAGCTCCACGGACAGTCCGGACTCACCCCAGACTGTCCCGGGTCTGAACCAGGTCTAAACCAGGTCTAACCCAGGTCTAAAGTAGGACTAAATCTGGACTAAATCAGGACTAAGCCTCGCGGAAACACGGGGCTGGTCAGACTCAGAGAAGCAACAGTCAGCTCAAATCAAGTTTAACCAGGTCTAAACCAGGTCTAAACCAGGACTACAACAGGTCCTACAACAGGACTAGACCAAGTCCAGACTCAGGGTGAACCCAAGCCAGAACCAGGTCCTGCATCAGGACCAGACCAGGCTCAGAACCAGACTTTGGCCTTACGTAAACCCTGCGCCTTTCGCACGTTTCCAGGAGCATCCGGGTTTTTTCCGGTGCCGTTCCTTCACCTTCACGCGCACGAGCACACTGTCGGTGCGCGTGCTCGTGCACCCACAGGTGTGAACCGACAGTCCGTGCGCGCGTGGGTTCGTAAAGGTCCACGGCTCCTGCTCCCCCGCGGGTCTGCGTGGGTTCGCGTGACTCTGCGTGGGTTCGCGTGACAGTGCGTGGGTTTCCTTGGCTCCTCGTGGGGTTTCCGTGGCTCCTCGTGGGGTTTCTGGCTCGTGGACTCGCTGACAGCCACTTAAACCCGTGTTTTTAAAGTTTAACCACATTTACAGCTCATTTAGACTGAACATTAACTCACACACTCACTCTCCGTGGAGCAGCGGCTTTTCCACGGTCACGAGGCTCTGCACACCAGGAATCACCGAGCCGAACCGATCCGTGTCACATCATTGATTCACGGAGCAGATTTTGGCACGAGCCCGCGCGGAGACGCACGAGCGCTGTCAGTTTGAATCAGAAATGCAGAGTTTTCTCTACGGAGTCTGGTTTTTAGGTGAAAACAACCGCGGTTTGTCCCGGTTTTCAGGGTTTAAAGGACTTTAGCTCCGGGACAGAAGCTCGGGCCTGGGACAGGTGTAGGACACTAGTGTAGGACACTAGTGCTGCTGGGACAGTTGTGTATAGGACACTAGTGCTGCTGGAGGACACTTGTGTAGACACTAGTGCTTGCTGGAGGACACACTCTGTGTGTATTTAGGAACACTAGTGCTGCTGGAGGACACTTGTGTAGGACACTAGTGCTGCTGGAGACACTTGTGTAGGACACTAGTGCTGCTGGAGGACACTTGTTGTAGGACACTGTGCTGCGGGGGGGGGGGGGTGGACTGTTGTTTGGACTTGTGCGGCTAGGACTTTTCAGTGGGACACCAGTGTTGGACACTATGGCATAAGACACTTGTTTTGGCCACTAATTTGTCTGTGGGACACTTTTGCAGGACACTGTGGTGTGGCTGGTGGGACATTTTTTTTTTTAGTGTGGCTGTAGGTCACAGCCTGCAGGACACTTCTGTAATATATAGCGGCTCTAGGACACTTCTATAGACACTTCTATAGGACACTTCTATAGGACACTTTAGTGAGGACACTAGGGAGGACACTGGTGGTGGAACTGTATGTGTGGGACACTTGTTTAGACACTTGCCGGGACACTCTGTAGGACACTTGTTAGGACCTATAGCTGTGGGGACACTCGTGTAGGACACTTGTAACGGCGCTAGGACACTTGTTTAGGACACTATAGCCGTAGGGACACTCGTGTAGGACACTTGTAACGGCGCTAGGACACTTGTTTAGACACTATAGCTGCAGGACACTCGTGTAGGACACTTGTAACGGCGCTAGGGACACTTGTTTAGGAGCTTGTAGGACACTATAGCGTGGGACACTCGTGTTTGTTTGTCTCCTCGGGCGCGTCCTGATCTCGTTCCGTGACTTCTGTTCCTCGAGGCAGACAGACCCAGAACCAGGGCTTTTCCACTTCTTAAGGTGGTATGTTAATATGTTAAGGTGGTATGTTTGTGTGTCCGGGCTGCACGCGCCGTGGGTCCCGGTGGGTGTCTCCTCGGGTGTCTCCCTCTCGGGTCTGGACGCGGCCGAACTGCGCAGCGGCGGGTCGTGGGTTTAAGGTGGAATGTTCACGTGTCCGGGGCGCGCGCGGGGCGGACAGCTGACAGATGGAAACGTGAATGCGCGGTTTGTTAACGGGAGTCTCGCGCGTGTGAATGGGCTGCGTCACGGCGTTGCGCCTCGCCGCGGGGCTGGGTGTGTCCGCGCGGCGCGTGGTGGGACGGGACGAAGGGGAACGAGGGGGGCAGGGGGGTTCCCGCGTCTTCTCTGTGCGTGCACGAGCCCCGGCGCGTGCATGACCTCCAAACGAGGGGCAAACGTAGCGCATCCACGCGTCCTGCCGCCACCGCGTCTTACCGCGCCGCACCGCTCCACAGGCGGAGACGGAGCGGCAGCAGAACCGGACACGAACCGAAAACCTCCCGAGCCACGAGACTCCAACGAGAGCACGCGCGGGCCAAAAGACCAAAGACGATCAGAAAGATTTATCACCGCGCGGCAGAGGAGCGGCAGAGCGGCACGAGGCGGTGATTTCCACAGCCCCGGTGGACGTCATACTGAGGGTTTCTGCAAAAGCTTCATCAATTTACAACAGGCTTGCACCAAGAGAGAGAGAAGAAAAGAGGGAGGGAGAGAAGAGAGGGGGGGACTGAAGAGAGAGAAAAGAGAGAGAGAGAGAAGAGAGAGAGAGGAGGGAAGGAAGAGGGAGGGAGAGAGAGAAGAGAGAGAGAGAAGAAAGGGAGGGAACGAAGAGGGGAGGGAGAGAAGAGAGGAGGGACTGAAGGAGAGAGAGAAGAGAAGAGAAGGAGGGAAGGAAGGAAGGAAAAGGGAGAGAGAGGAGAGGGGAAGAGGAGAGGGAGAGGAGGGGGACGGAAGGAAGAAAGGAAGGAAGAGGGACGGAGAGAGGGGGGGAAGAGGGAGAGCTAAGAGGGGAGAAGGAGAGAGTGGAAGAGACAGAAGAGAGTAGAGCGGAAAGAAGAGAGGGGAGAGCTGAGAGAGGAAGGGAGAGAGAGAAAAGAGGAGGGGAAAGAAGAGGGAGATATAAGAGGGAGGAGAGAGTGAGAACAGACGGAGAGAAAGAAAGAGAGAGGAGAGGGAGAGAGGGAAAGAAAAAAGGGGAAGAGGAGAAGGAGAGAGTGAGAACGAGAGGGAGCATAGAAGGAGGAAAGAGAGAATAAATGAAGAGGAGAGAGAGAAGCAGAAATGTGCCTCTGAAATCTCATCTTTTCAAACTCTTGTCGTTTTTTTTTTTTCTCTTTGACTTTTAATCTGAAACACGAGTTTGTCCCAAAAACACAAATCATCATTAACATCTCATTTGCATAATGATGTAATCCAGCTCTTCTTCTGCTGATCAGAGACATTTACTGAAGATAAAACAGTCTGTCTGCGTCACACAAATGAACTGGTCTTAGGTTAAACCACATTAAGACTCAAACTACACTGTTAAAAATACAAAGGCCAAAAAGTTAAACTGACTTAAATATTTATGTTGATTCAACTCGATAATGTGAGTCAAAGATTTACAACTTAGACTTTTGAGTTACAGAGAGAGAGAGAGAGAAGAAAGAGAGAGAGAGAGAGAGAAGAAAGAGAGAGAGAGAGAGAGAAGAGAAGGAGAGAGAAGAAAGAAAGAGGAGAGAGAAGAGAGAGAGGGAGAAGAAATAGAGAAAGAGAGAGAAGAGAAAGAGACAGAAGAAAGAAGAGAGAGAGCGAAAGAAAGAAAGAGAAGAGGAGAGAAAAGAAAGAGAGAAAGAGAGGGAAGAGAGAGAAAGAAAGAAAGAGAGAGAAAGAGAGAGAGAGGGAGAAGAAATAGGAGAGAGAGAGAAGAAAGAAAGAGAGAGAAAGGAAAGAGAGAAGAGAGGGAGAAGAAAGAGAGAAAGAGAGAAAAGAAAGAGAGAGAAGAAAGGGGAAAGAGAAGAAAGGGGAGAGAAGAGAGAGAAGAAAGAAAAAGAAGAGAAAAATAGAGAAAGAAGAGAGAGAAAGAGAAGAAAGAAGAGAGAGAAATAGAGAGGGAGAGAGAGAGAGAGGAAATAAGAAAGAGAGAGAGAATGTCAGACGACTCACAAACATGAGTTTAATCGACATAAAACTTTAAGGCAGAAACTGAACTTACATTTTTAAGTTAAAGTGTATTTTATTTTGTACAGTGCACAGACGGAGGATCGTGTGGTTATGAAGGATTAATATAAATACTTTTTCAGGACAAAGAGTCACTTCTGTTTTAGTCGTTGGAGCGAGTCGGACGGTTTAAACGACACTTCTGCTTTTGTCTGTGGTTCATCGTGTTTCTGTGATTCTGACTCAAACAGAAGTGATGTCGTGTGTTTGATTCTGACTCAACAGGAAGTGATGTCGCGTGTTTGATTCTGACTCAAACAGGAAGTGATGTCGTGTGTTTGATTCTGACTCAAACAGGAAGTGATGTCGTGTGTTTGATTCTGACTCAAACAGGAAGTGATGTCGTGTGTTTGATTCTGACGTGAACTGCAGCGCAAAAGAAAAACACGTTAACGATGACTCCACGATCAGTTCAATAATCGATTAGTTGTGATTAATCCTTGAACTTGTCGCAGTCCTGGTCGCTAGGATCATTAGGTTAATCAATACTCACTCTGATCAGGAGACGCAGGCTGTCTGTTGTTGTGTCCTCAGGCAGGACACTTCACTCTCACACGACCCACTGTGGATGTGTCACTTCTGGAGCTGTATTGATCTGAAACATGTCCAGACGATCAGGTGAATCAATAATCGCTCTGATTCAGCGATCAGGTTAATCAATAATCGCTCTGATTCAGACGATCAGGTGAATCATAATCGCTCTGATTCAGGCGATCGTTCAGTCAGAGAAGCAGAGAGCAGTTTAGTTTCAGGTTTAAACAATAATCTTAATCCAGTATAATCCAGGTTGTAAATGAGTGAACTTTGTGTTTTCTAATAAAAGTCTTTGATAAATAAAGAGACTCTGAGTCCGGTCTGAATCCTGGGGGTCCTGACCCACACTTTGGGAACCTCTGGCCTGAAGCAGTGTTTCCCAACCAGGGGTACGCGACCATAGACCAGGGCACTTGGGGTGACTGCAGGATTAAAAGAATAATAAAGTGTTATTTGTGGCACATTTTCCATGTTAAAGTTGGGTAATGCACTTTTTAGCTGTAAATGAGTAAACTTTGTGTTTTTTACTTAACGTCTAAGATAAATGCAGCTGTTTGTGGAAAAATGACCCCACTGAGCTTGGTCTGAATTGAATTATAAAGAGTTTTAGTTCAGGAGCTGAATGCTGCGTTCTGATTGGCTGAGAGTGGCTGGTCCTCTCCACTTTCACTTTTCTGTTTGTTAAAGAAGTTTATAAACATAATTAAATACATATCGATATTAACCATGTACCAACCAGAGGAAGTATCAGATGTTTGCAGTGTGAGAATCAGCTGCTCCACATTTAAGAGACAATTTTTACATTGAAATTATGATTAACTGTTGTGGCCCGAAAAAATAACATTTAAAGTTTAGAGTGTTGTTGGTAAACATTCTATTCTATTTACTTAGTACATTATTGACCCTTTTTGTCCCGCCTACTTTTCTAGACGTGCACTTCCTGTTTAGCTGTATTTACCTGTAGATTTCAGTCGATGGGTTATTTAACTGTCAGTATATTAATTAAAATTGCCCACAAGACAGACAACACGTTAGCTACCTTACAGAGCTAAACAGGAAGTGCATTCCAAGAAGTGGCGGGACAAAATAGGGTCAATATTGTTAGAAAATAGTGGATTTTTAGGTTCAAATTTGTTGCCCTCATGAACTCTACTGACACAGGGCTGTACTGGATGTATCGATATCTGGATCTATGGAGACAAACTCATTGGTAATACTCGTATCGATACTGGGAGGTGTATCAGGAGACTTAAACTCACCTCTGAACCTGGACTGACACTTAAAGGGGCTGTACTGTGTAAGATTGAGAGGAATTTTAATGATCACATATAGTCCACAAACATTTAAATCATATTTATCCTTTACAACATGAATACTTAAGAGAGCACTGTTAACCAATCACATCAGTGATACATTTATACGTATTTGAAATGTTTTATTACGGCCGGAATGTGAATACTGATGCTAGATGGCAGCAGGGTAGTTAGGCAAACTGCACTGGAAATGCTCCCCCTGGTGTTCAAAGTGGACATTACTTGGATCACTTTGTTTTTTTCTTACACACTGCCCCTTTAAAGTGCCATGACAGGTTGAACTGCTCATTTCACACAGACGTAGTTAAATCATTAGATTTCAGGTTTTACTCAACATTTTTTAAATCTCATTCCAGTTTGGACCATTTTTAGCTTTAAACATGCCTGGGATCCAGAATGACATTTCTCTGTATTTTTACACAGAGAAAGTCAGTCTGGTCGCCCCCACCGTCCAAGGGCGTTTCCTTCGAAATCCAGATTGTACCGTGCAATGGATCTAGCAGCGCGCATGGATCTAGGCAGCGCGCATGGATCTAGGCAGCGCGCATGGATCTAGGCAGCGCGCATGGATCTAGGCAGCGCGCATGGATCTAGGCAGCGCGCATGGATCTAGGCAGCGCGCATGGATCTAGGCAGCGCGCATGGATCTAGGCAGCGCGCATGGATCTAGGCAGCGCGGCGGAAGGATAAACAACATGGCGCACCGGAAAACCGAGAGTTTGTTCCATTCACCGGTAAAGGCCGTTTTAAATTACCAAAAAGACATCGGCGTCAATAGTCGTGTTCAAGTCGGCTCGAGGGACCGCCCTTACCGGCAGATGACAGCGCGAGAAATCCCAACAGTTTACGGCACTAGAAGCCTTTATGCTCTTCTCTGATTGGTTCCCTCCGCTGTCTGTTAGGTGAGCTTTGCTCCGCCCTAGAAATCCAGTCGACTCAGGTATGACCAGACTCATCCGCTGGTGCAGCGCTGAGGCTGGATTCTCCAGGCAATTAAACATGTACTTCCTGTTTATCAGTGATGACATCACTCTGGGTAGTTGCCTAGCGACCATTTAATGAATTAGACCCAAACTCTTCAAATGTAACTTTTTTATTTTTACTTGAGCCATAAACATAAACTAGAACTCACTGTTGTGTTAAACATGTGTTTACCAGAGACATAAAATCTGTTTCTTGTGAGAAAATGTAAAATGTCTTTGTCTCCAGTGTGATGTCATCAGTTTAGAACTCTGATCTACTTCCTGGTGTTTTCAACACATTTTCACATTTTTCTCCACAAACTTGTTCTTGATTAAACTCTCATTTATAATTACAACAGGGATTAATCTAACAAACTAAATAAGAATATGAAAAACGTTCAAACCTGTCATACCACTTTAAGCTTAAACTATTGAGCTGAACAATGACTATCTGTAAGACACTTGTATTTAACATAAAGAGTAGTTTGAAAATACAATTCCTCTGCATTTGTTTTTCTACATAATCAAAGTAACATTTTTGACTCTGATCTTAGAGAGGATTATACTCGAAAACATACTTTTAGTTCTTTCTACGTTGTGGATAAAAAATAAATATCAATGCACTGTATTTTTTCTGTCTAAATAGATGTTGATACGTGACATATTGAGGAGAGTATATCGAGTATATCATATTTACATGTATCAGGAAACGTATGGACCAGTCCTCGTGTGAACCCCCAAAAGTCCAACTGAAACTGTTCTTCCATTAAAGATAAACAATATAAGATAACTCTTACACTGTGAAAGATGCAGAAATGTGGATGAAAAATGTGAGAAATAAATGAATGTACATATGAGCAAAAGCTAAAATACTAAAATAAGAAAGACAGAACAGGTAGAAGCACTGACCTGAAGGACTAAACTGTCCCCAGGGCAGCTGTGGCTCTGTGTCTGTGTTGAGATGAAGTACGAACCGTCATGACAAAAGACAAAGAAACACAGACAAAACCTCAGAGAAAACCTCATGTTCTGTTTTTACCGTATCTCTGTCGTTCTATTGGTTCATTCTAATCCTGTTCAGAGCCGAGCTGAACCAGGCCAGGCCAGGACAGAGGCTCCAGTCTTGTGCTGAACCAGACCAGACCAGGACAGATGCTCCTTGTGCGTCTCAGCGTTTTCAGAAGAATGAAGAGAATCTGCGAGAATCATGAGACGAAACACAAAACACAGAGGAATGTCCAGAGTCTGACTCCAGATCAGATCTATACAGGTTTCATGTTTAGACCGTCTCTGTTTAGTCCTGGTTTAGACCTGTTTTAAGCCTGGTTCTTGCAGGTCTGAAGAGTCCTGGTTTAGTCCAAGTTCACAGCCTAGTTTGGTCCTGATTTAGTCTTGGTTTAGTCCTGGTTTAAGCCCAGTTCAGACCTGTTCTAGTTCTAGTTAAACCTGGTTCCTGCAAGTCTGAGAAGTCCTGGTTTAGCTCTGATTCAAAGCCTGGTTTAGTCCTCG
This sequence comes from Mugilogobius chulae, assembly GCA_038363315.1. NCBI lineage: Eukaryota > Metazoa > Chordata > Actinopteri > Gobiiformes > Gobiidae > Mugilogobius > Mugilogobius chulae. Next base: position 10,654 of record JBBPFD010000290.1, read on the forward strand.
TTTAGTCCTGGTTTAGACCTGTTTTAAGCCCAGTTCCTGCAGGTCTGAAGAGTCCTGGTTTAGTCCAAGTTCACAGCCTAGTTTGGTCCTGATTTAGTCTTGGTTTAGTCCTGGTTTAAGCCCAGTTCAGACCTGTTCTGGCTCTAGTTTAGACCTGGTCTGTGCAGGTCTGCAAAGTCCCAGTTTGGTCCTGATTTTGTCCTGGTTTAGCTCTGATTCAAAGCCTGGTTTAGTCCTTGTTTAGTCCTGGCTCAGACCCAGTCTAGTCCTGATTTAGAGCTTTGGTTAGACCTTGTTTGGACCTAGTTTAGTCCTAATTCAGAGCCTAGATTAGTCTTGGTTTAGTCCTTGTTTGGACCTGGTTTAGACCCAGTTAAACCCGGTTCCTGCAGGTCTGAGGAAGTCCTGGTTTTGTCCTGGTTTAGCTCTTGTGTAGTTCTGGTTTAGACCCAGTTTAGTCCGGATTCAGAGCCTTGGTTAGACCTGGTTTAGACCCAGTTTAAACCAGGTTCCTGCAGGTCTGAGGAGAATCTGATCAAATATTGATGAGATGCTCCTTAATCAATAATAAATGATCAGGAGGATCTATATTTAGAGGAAATCCCCGGCAGAGACTGAGGCGTGTTCGGCTCAAATATAAATCTCACTCAAGAGTTTAGACTGATCAGAGACGGATCAATCAAACAGACGATCGATCGGAAAAGGAAGAGAGACGTGGCTTCACTCAAACTTATCTTGTTTTAGTCCAGTTTTAGTCCTGGTTTAGTCCTGGTTTAGTCCTGGTTTAGTCCTGCTTTAGTCCTGCTTTAGTCCTGCTTTAGTCCTGTTTTAGTCCTGCTTTAGTCCTGCTTTAGTCCTGGTTTTAGTCCCGCTTTAGTCCGCTTTAGTCCTGCTTTAGTCCTGCTTTAGTCCTGCTTTAGTCCTGCTTTAGTCCTGCTTTAGTCCTGCTTTAGTCCTGTTTAGTCCTTAAGTCCTGCTTTAGTCCTGCTTTAGTCCTGCTTTAGTCCTGCTTTAGTCCTGGTTTAGTCCTGTTAGTCCTGTTTAGTCCTGTTTAGTCCTGCTTTAGTCCTGTTTTAGTCCTGCTATCTTTATCCTGGTTCAGTCCTGGTCATAATCCTGGTCTAGACCCGGACTAGACCCGGACTAGACCCGGTTTAGACCCTGGTTTATTTCAGTATTTGAGACTTTCCTGCGTCGGTGGAAACTTCTGGTTTAAATCTGAACTTCCTGATTGTAAACGATGACGTCGCCGCAGTGGGAAACCTTGTTGCCGCGGTAACAGCGTTGTTTGTGTTTAGCAGTAGGAAAACCTCGTTGCCGCGGTAACAGTGTTGTTTTTGTTTACAGAAGTTAAACTGTTTATAACCAGAGTTAAACACAAAACACCTACAACTGTGTCTGGGCTTTTATTGTGAAAGGGTTTGTCCTTTTTCTCTTCCTCCCTTCTTTCCTCTTCTCTTCTCTCTCTCCTTCTTGTCCTCCTTCATTCTCCAGTCACATTTTCTCCTTTCCTCCTCCCGCTCTTCCTCTCCTTTCTTCCCTCCCTTTTTTGTACTCCTCCCTTCTACTCTTCTTCCTCTTCCTTCTCTCTCCTCATGTTGCCCTTCTCTCTCCCTCTTCATTCTCCACTTCCTCTTCTTCTCTTCTCTCTCCCTCCCTCTTTCTCTCCCTCTCCTTACACCTCTTCTTTTTCTCCCTCTCTTTTCTCTCTTGTCCCTCTTTCTCTTTTCTCTCTTCATTGCTCCCTCTTTACTCTCTCCCTCTCTTTTCTATCTTTCCCTTTTCTCTCCCTCTCTTCCTCTTCTCTGTTCTTCTTCTTGCTCTCTTCTCCTCCCTTCTTCTCTGTCTCTCACTCTTTCCTCTTCCCCTCTTCTCTCTTTTTCTCCCTATTTCCCTCTCTCTTCTCTCCTCTTCTCCCTCCCTCTTTTCCATCTCCTTTCTCTTTCTTCCCTCTCTCTCCCCCTTTCTCCCTTTTCCTCTCTTCTCTTCTCCCTTTCTCCTCCCCCCATCTCTTTCCCTCTCTTTTCCCTCTCTCATCCTCCTTTATTCTCTCATCTCTTCTCCTCCTTCATTCTTTCTCCTCTTCCCCCCACTTACCCCTCTCTCTCCCCCCTCTCTTCTCTCTCTCTCCCTTCTCCTTCATTCTTTCTTCCCTTCTCCTTTTCCTCTTCTCTTTCCCCCTCCTCTTCCCCTCCCTCTCCTCTCTTTCCTCCTCCTTCTCTTCTTTCTCTCCCTCTCGCCTCCTTTATTCTCTCGTCTCTTCTCCCTCCGTCCCCCCCTCCCTCTCTCTCTCTTTTCTTCTGGGTCACATACTTTGAGCCTGAGCTGTTAAAAGTCGACGCCTGTTTTCATCCTTTGTGTCACAGACTCTTCACTCTTTCCTCTGACCGACGCTGTAATGTTACGTAATCAAGCTTAGCCTCTGCCCTGCTGCCTGTCAATCAAACGGGTGGGCGGGGCCAGCGAACAGGGCGGGCCAGAGAACAGGGCGGGGCCACGAGTACAACTGTAGAGAAGAAACGATGAAGAAAACGTGTCACTGCAGCTTTAATCTAATGTTACGACTTTTACTTTTTTCACTTTTCTGTTCATTTTACACTTTAAATGAATCGTGTGGTGACACTAAAGTGAATGGGTTAAGATCAGTCTGTGGTGACTTAAAAGTGAATGGGTTAAGATCAGTCTGTGGTGACTAAAAGTGAATGGGTCCGTTGGTGTCGGAGTGAAAATAAACCAGTGTCTGCGAACAGGAAGTGAGCAGATGGACCCGCCACAGGAAGTTGGCAAAGGTGGACTTCCTGTGGAGAGAGAGACAGGTGTTCAGAGAGAGAGAGAGAAGAGAGAGAGAGAGAGAGAGAGAGAGAGAGAGAGAGAGAGAGAGAGAGAGAGAGAGAGAGAGAGAGGGGGGGGGGAGGGGAAGAGAAGAGAGAGAAGAGAGGAGAGAGAGACAGACAGAGAGGGGGGGAGAAAGAGAGGGAAGGGGGGAGGGGCAGAGAAGAGAGAGAGAGAGAAGAGAAGGGGAGAGAAGGAGGAGAGAGAGAGAGGAGAGAGGAGAGAGAAAGAGGAGAGGGGATAGAGAGATGGAGATAGAGAGGGGGAAGAGAGAAGAGAAGAGAGAGAGAGAAGAGGAGGAGAGAGAGATTCCTGAGCGTGCGGTCTGATTGGTGGTTGCTTGTGCAGGTGATGTGAGGACGTGTGGAACATTTAAATGTTGATTATTTGTCTGATTCAGTTTAAAATCGTCTGATTTGTGATTGTGAGAGTTTGTGTTTCTGTGTCAGATTTAAACTGTCTAAAGCTCGTTCTGTTTGTGGTAAAAGTGTGGTTTGTCTCTTTCAGTCTCAGTGTCTCATCAGAGCAGAAACACGTTATAAAAGTGAGTCAGACACATGTGTCAAACTGAAGGCCTGAGGGCCGAATGTGGCCTCTGCCTGATCTAGTGGGTCCTGTGAGGTTGCTCTGGCAACTTGCCTGGAGAATCCAGCCTCACCGCTGCACCAGGATGAGTCTGGTCACACCGAGTCAACTGGATTTCTAGGGCGGAGCAAAGCTCACCTAACAGACAGCAGGGAACCAATCAGAGAAGAGCATATAGGCTTCTACTGCCGTAGAGCTGTTGTGATTTCTCTCCGCTGTCATCTGCCGGTAAGGGGGGGGTCCTCTTACTGACGCCTAGATCCCATGCGCGGCTGGCCCTAGATCCTTTATGCGCGCGCGCCTAGATCCATGCGCGCCGCCTAGATCCATGCGCGCCGCCTAGATCCATGCGCGCCGCCTAGATCCATCGCGCGCCGCCTAGATATTCCTCTGTGTAAAAATACAGAGAAATGTCATTCTGGACTTTCCATCAATCTGGCAACAGCTTTGTTTAAAACATTAAAACACAGAAATCACTTTTACATTAGACAATTTCAGACTGTAAGTAATATTTTCAGATTCAGAGGTGAGGTATTTCAGTTTGTAGTCGTATTATAAGTGCAATAAACAACTCTGAGCCGTGTGTTAAGCAGTTTAAAACACTCTGCTTCAGGACGTGTAGTTCTGACTCCTGCCGTTCACCGAGTGTGAGTTCAGACTCTCACAGACTTAGACAGTGTTTCCTTGTCCACAGACCTGGGATCAGTACAAGTGCACGTCCGAGAGTCGTGTGAGTGTAGAAAGAATCTAGAGCAGGGCTATTTAAATCCAAATGCGGCCCACTAGCAGTATGATGTGGCCCACCTTGGTAAAATGGGCCATGGACTGGGCCACACTGTAAAGACGCCTGGGAAACAATCCGTATCTGATTTTACAGTGAAACAGTGGTGGATACAGCTACATAAGAGTAAGACTGAGGAATAAAGACTGGCCCATCAGAGTAAAGTGGCCAGGGACTGGGCCACATGTCTTGGTTTAGATCTGGTTTTCCTGCAGTACTTTTAAATCAACTTCATCAGATAAAATTCCAGTATATTTGTTTTGTTCACTTTTGTTCTGGTTCACACATTGTTCTTTAGTTTTGTTCCAAATTGAGGTTCACCTTGAAGTATCAAATATGTAGATCTAGAGTCATAGAGTTGGATTAACTGTAGGTTTAGTCTAGTCCTTTATCTGGTTGTTCTGGTTTGCTCCTGTTCTAGTGTTGCCAGATTTTCAGAGAGAAGCAAGCAACCTCACTCCTTAAATAAAAAGTTAATAAAAGAATTGATTAATTAGAACATTGTGTGTTGTGCAAAAACAAGTGTTAAGTAAGTTTTCATTCCTTTTATGACTTAAAAGCACAGTTCAAAAGAGACTTTAACAAAAGAAGCCCTAAATTGGTAAAAAATGAGTAATGGGTTGGAAAAAATAATCTAAATTGAACAAACAGATGCATCAAGAAAGAGAAAAAAGAAAATATTGCCCAGGTCTAACGTGGACTCAGACTTGGACCTGGACATGGACCAGGACCTGGACTAGACTCAGACCTGGACTTGCAGAACAGTGAGTCAGTCTCTGGTCTGACATAATCTGAGTCAGAACATTTGGACGTGTGAAAGTGAAGCAGAACCAGATGTGGACTCAGACTTGGACCTGGATCTGTACTTGGACTTGGACCTGGACTCAGACCTGGACCTGGACTCGGACTTGAGATGTGTGAAGCGGGTGAGTCTGTTGTGACATAATCTGAGGTGATAATCTGAGACGTGACAATAATCTGAGTCAGAACATTTGGACGTGTGAAAGTGAAGCCGACACACATGAGTCACTCTCACAGCTGCACAGACTCAAACATCAGGATTATTGATCTGAATATTGATCTGATCACAAACACGTTTATATAATATCAGATCACAAGCTCGTCTCTGTCACAATCTGCTTTTCCTGATCTAACCGTCACATGAAGTTTAACATTTCTTCTGTTTGTTCAAATGTTTTAATTCTGTCCTCATTTATTTTATCTAGATATAAAAACTTATAAGTCAGGACAGAACGACTCACTGAAGTCACTACTCAAGTCAGGTTTTGATTTTGTTAGTTTATCTATATTTTTACCATAAGACACAAAGTGAACCCTGATAAACAAAGTCGCTGTGTTTTCGTGTCAGAACTTTAAACAGTCAACAGTCATATTAGTGCCCAGATAAAACACACAACACACAACATAAACACCATCAGTCAGATCTTTGTTTCTTCAGACTTTGTGGCTTTTATTGTTTTATACAACTACAGAGTGTGTGTTTTATACAACTACAAGAGTGTGTGTTTTATACAACTACAGAGTGTGTGTTTTAATACAACTACAGAGTGTGTGTTTAGATCAGAGGCTGCAGGAGCAAAACTGATCAATCCTGGGGTCCTCATTTCCTAAAGCCTACTTACGCACAAAATGAGCCTCGAAAAGTACGGAGCAGCTTTTTTACGTAAAACTTGAGATTTATAAAAACCACCTTGAACATGAAACATTACGTACCTCCTGCACATTTTGGACGTTGCGTATGTGAGACAGACTTCACTTAAACAATTCTGGCCCACACCAAATCCTTGCGTCGTTGCACTGGCTTCCTGTTAGAATTGATTTTAAAATTGTATTGTTTGTTTTTAAAGCTTTGAATGGACTGGCAACTAGGGATGCACGTTTTCAAAAATTTCTTTTAACCGGTTAGTTGGAGCTCTTCGCGGTCAATAATCGGTTAACCGAAACACGTTAACGCGGTACTTTTGTATTGCTGTTACAATACACAGCAGCACTACGAGAGTGAATTTAGAGTCAGCGACAGGCCTTTAAACTGAAACAACACGGCTGAATAGAAGCCTTTATAAACACTGTTTTAATGCACTTTTGCACTATGTATTATATAAAACTACTCTCACATAAGGAGTCATGTTTTAAAGTTGATGCTAACGTTAGCTGCTTTACCTTAGCTTGTCTTGAACAGGTAAACATCGATAGTTTCCCAGGTTAGCCCAGTCTGTTTTCTTCATCAACAAAAAATCCAAGTTAATAATCCTGCATGGTTGATATTTGTTCATAAACACTGCAGTGTCACAGGTTTGTTCAGTCCTTCTGAGATAAACAGTGTTTTTGTAGTTTTAGCGATCTTTTTTCCTTCTCTGACAAACGCCAGAGCTGTTCAGGGGCAGTTAGCGCCATCTGCTGGAGCAATTGAATATTTGTCAGTTAACCGGTGAAAGACGTCTCACTCGAACAAGGCATTAGTCACAGTTTAACCGTTAATCGGTTAACCATGAAACATCCCTAACTGGCACCTTCTTCATCTCGGTCCTCATCCAAATCTACACTCCTGCGCGCCTGCTTTGAGGTCAGAGAGCCAGCTCCAGCTCGTGGTGCCTAAGACGAGACTTAAACCAGAGGAACAGAGCGTTTTCTGTAGTCGGCCCTTAAGCTCTGGAACGCTCTGCCCTTTCATGTTAGATCTGCTCCCACTGTAGAGTGTTTTAAGTCTCGTCTTAAGACCCACTTTTATTCTTTGGCTTTTAACACCCGCGTGAGTTGTGTGGTCCTCTGTTGTCTTTTATTATTTTGGTTTTATCTTATTTTATTACTTTTTTAATTGTGCTTTTATTTATTGTTTTTTTATTAATGTCTTTGTGATAAATTGATTTTAAATATATTATTTATTTTGCTGACTTGTATATTTTGCTATTATGTGCAGCACTTTGGAAACTACTTTGTTTATAAAATGTGCTATAACAAATAAAGTTGGATTGGATTGGAAACACGGCTCAGAGGCAGGAGACACGTGAGAGGACGAGAGGACGGCGTGTTTGAGGAACATTTGAAATGGGCAAATGTGACTTTATTTAAAACAAAAAAAGAACAAAAATTTCAAAGCGCTCATAAAGCTTATGGGTGCGCTCTTGTGCACGCTCTTACGTCTCTCCTCTGCTCCTCCTCCCTCTGCTCCTCCTCCCTCTGCTCCTCCTCCTGCTCCTCCCTCTGCTCCTCCCTCTCCTCCCCTCTGTCAGTCAAACTCTCTCATTATCAGCTCATGTTTATTTAAATCGCTCATTTGCGTATCCGTTTATGGTGAGACCATGGAAGTATAATTATAACTGGAAGATGAGTCCAAGATGGCGGCCCGTTGTTTTCAATGGCTTGTGCTCAGTGGCGCATTGATGCCGAAAAAGATTTTTTCTTCCGCGCTCTTTCCTGAATGCGGGCTAGCTCCTCCCACTACTGTGACGTCAGAAAAGTGACAGCGTGATCAGTTCTGACCAATCAGAGCGATGGAGGCCTGAGCGGGGGGAGAGCGGTGGAGGAGCGGGGGGAGCGGAGAGAGCGCGGGCAGAGCGGTAAGCTAGGCTAAACACCGTTTAAGCGTTTGGGGCATCGAAAAATTGGAAAATTTATGTAGTGAAACTAGAGATAAATACCTTCAAAATGAGACCTTAGTTAAAGCTGTAGGAGCCGTGTCCGCGGAGCAACAGCAGTTTGAAGTGCCGAAAAATGCATTGACCGTCTATGGGGAAATTTTTCTTGGGCCCCAACCGCTGCAGTACCGCGGAGCGGCCTGATCGCCACTCGCATCAGGAAAGAGGGGGCGGAGCCCAATCCAGATAATATAATACATCCATGGGTGAGACGGAGGTGTGAAGGGGCGTGGCCTGAGGTGTAAAGGGGGCGTGGCCTGAGTTGTGAAGGGGGCGTGGCCTGAGTTGTAAAGGGGGCGTGGTCTGGAGTTGTAAAGGGGGCGTGGCCTGAGTTGTAAAGGGGGCGTGGCCTGAGGTGTTTTCGTAGTAGCTTTTTCTTTTATAAATGAGACCCCCTGGGCTTTTGATTCAATCGCTACAAAAGTGCAAACCGATTTTCCATTCCGAGTTTTAAGACAATTGTTTGAATCAAGAATAGATTTGCTTAAAAATCTTGTCAAAGAACTCAAAACTAACATTTTCTGTTAGAAAACTAGTTATTCACGTTCTTACTGCTCTGACAGATTATTTCACTACAAATTAAGACATTTTTACCTCCAAATTAGCAACATTTTCATATTTTTTGAAAGGTCTTTTTTTGCAGTGTAACCAGAATAAAACACAAAAACTGCAGCTTCTTTAACGTAAGTCTGACTTTAGCTGCACAAATCCACTTGTTTTGGTCAAAATCTTCTGTTTCTGTGAATGTTTGAATCCCAGTTTGTGAAAATAATCCAGATTCTGTAAAAGTCTCTGTAAAAGTCTCATAAAGTTTTAAATCCTGTGCTGTGTGTCTGTGGTTGTCAGACATTTTAGATCGATCAGAGCTGCACGATCGATCAATATCCAATCAATAAAACCTATGCACAGACATCATTTAGTCTGTTTCTTTTCTTCTGTCTGAGAGAAGTCCAGATCAAAAGTGTTTCAAAGTCTCGTTTTTGGATCAAATGTTCTTTAATCGTCTGTGAGAGAAGTGTGAGTGTTCCTGTTGTTCTTCTGCTGTTCTGCTGCTGTTTACACGTCACAGACAAACCCAGAGTGCAGCAGCAGTCGTGTTTGTTCATGTTGTTATCGGTCTGTAGAGGAGTTTTCCTGTTTCAGTCGAGTTTTAGGAGAACTGTAGTTTCGTCCTCCCATTGGCTCTCTCTCTCTTTCCCCTTTCTCTCTCTCTCATTCTCTCTCTCTTCTCTCTCCTTTCTCTCTCTCTCTCTCTCTCGTTTTTCTCTCTCTCTCTTTTCTCTCTCCTTTCTCCTCTCTCTCTCTCTCTCTTTCCTCTTCTCTCTCTCTCTCCTTTCCCTTTCTCTCTCTCTCATTCATCTCTCTCTTTTCTCTCTCTCCTTTCTCTCTCTTTCTCTTCGTTTTTTCTCTCTCTCTTTTCTCTCTCTCTCCTTTCCTCCTCTCTCTCTCTCTCTCTCTTTCCCTTTCTCTCTCTCTCTCTTTCCCCTTTCTCTCTCTCTCTTCTCTCTTTCCCCTTTCTCTCTCTGCTCTCTTTTCCCTTTTCTCGTCTCTCTCTCTTTCCCTTTCTCCTCTCTCTTTTTCTCTCTCCTTTCTCTCTCTCTCTCCTTTCTCTCTCTCTCTCTCTCTCTCTCTCTCTGAGAGCTGTTATTGATTTTCTGTCTCTTTTCTCTTCTTTATGGTCTTAACGTTTATTAATCTATTTAAAGAGCCTCAGTAAAACCCCCAGGCCTGTTTCAGTCCTGCTCTAGTCCTGGTCCTGGTCACAGTCTAGTCCTGCTCTAGTCCTGGTCCTGGTCACAGTCTAGTCCTGCTCTAGTCCTGGTCCCAGTCTAGTCCTGGTCCCAGTCCCGGTCCGTGCGTCAAGAATCAGATGTGGATCTTGTGACTGTTTTAGTCTCGTTTTCGCCGTGTTTTAGTTCTGCTCTAGTCCCGGTCTAGTCCTAGTCCTAGTCCTGGCCCTGGCCTGGCCCTGGTCTAGTCCTGGTCCCGCTCTGGTTCTGCTCTAGTCCTGGTCCTGGTCCTGCTGTAGTCCTACTCCCGGTCCCGGTCAGAGTCAGATGTGGATCTTGTGACTCTGTGTCAGTCTTGTTTTAGGCCTGTTTTTGTCGTGTTTTAATCTTGCTCTAGTCCTGGTCCTGCTCTAGTCCTGGTCCTGATCCTGCTCGAGCTCTAGTCTCGGTCTAGTCCCGGTCCTGGTCCGTGCGTCAGAGTAAGATGTGGATCTTGTGACTCTGTGTTAGTCTCCATCCATCCATCCATTGTCTTCCGCTTATCCGGGGTCGGGTCGCGGGGGCAGCAGTCTGAGCAAGGACGCCCAGACTTCCCTGTCCATACACACCTCCTCCAGCTCTTCTGGGAGGATCCCGAGGCGTTCCCAGGACAGTCGAGAGACATAGTCCCTCCAGCGTGTCCTGGGTCTTCCCCTTGGCCTCCTCCCGGTGGGACATGCCCGGAACACCTCACCAGGGAGGCGTCCAGGAGGCATCCGGTACAGATGCCCTAGCCACCTCAGCTGGCCCTCTCGATGTGGAGGAGCAGCGGCTCTACTCCGAGCTCCTCCCGTGTGACTGAGCTTCTCACCTTATCTCTAAGGGAGCGCCCAGCCACCCTTCGAAGGAAACTCATTTCGACCGCTTGTATCCGCGATCTTGTCCTTTCGGTCATTACCCAAAGCTCATGACCATAGGTGAGGGTTGGAACGTAGATTGACCGGTAAATCGAGAGCTTTGCCTTTCGACTCAGCTCCTTCTTCACCACAACGGTTCGATACAGCGACTGCATCACTGCAGACGCTGCACCGATCCGCCTGTCAATCTCACGCTCCATCCTTCCCTCACTCGTGAACAAGACCCCGAGATACTTGAACTCCTCCACTTGAGGCAAGGACTCTCCACCCACCTGGAGAGGGCAAGGCACCTTTTTCCGGTCGAGAACCATGGCCTCAGATTTAGAGGAGCTGATCTTCATCCCAGCTGCTTCACACTCAGCTGCAAACCGTCCCAGTGCATGTTGCAGGTCCTGGTTTGATGGAGCCATCAGAACAACATCATCTGCAAACAGCAGAGATGAAATTCTGTGGTCACCAAACCGGACCTCCTCCGGACCCTGACTGCGCCTAGAAATTCTGTCCATAAAAACAATGAACAGAACCGGTGACAAAGGGCAGCCCTGGCGGAGTCCAACATGCACTGGGAACAGGTCTGACTTACTGCCGGCAATGCGAACACAGCTCCTGCTCCGGTTGTACAGGGACCGGACTGCCCTGAGCAAAGGGCCCCGGACCCCATACTCTCGGAGCACTCCCCACAGGACACCACGAGGGACACGGTCGAATGCCTTCTCCAAATCCACAAAACACATGTGGACTGGTTGGGCAAACTCCCATGAACCCTCGAGCACCCGATGGAGAGTGTAGAGCTGGTCCAGTGTTCCACGGCCGGGACGAAAACCACACTGCTCCTCTGAATCGAGGTTCGACTATCGGTCGAAGTCTCCTCTCCAGCACCCTGGAGTAGACCTTCCCGGGGAGGCTGAGGAGTGTGATCCTCTGTAATTGGAACACACCCTCCGGTCCCCCTTCTTAAACAGAGGGACCACCACCCCGGTCTGCCAGTCCAGAGGTACTGTCCCAGTTCGCCACGCGATGTTGCAGAGACGTGTCAGCCAAGACAGTCCCACAACATCCAGAGACTTGAGATACTCAGGGCGGATCTCATCCACACCCGGAGCCTTGCCACCGAGGAGCTTTTTGACAACCTCGTGACTTCAGCTTGGGTGATGGGTGAGCCTCCCCCGAGTCCCCAGTCTCTGCTTCCTCATCGGAAGACGTGGCGGTGGGATTGAGGAGACCCTCAAAGTATTCCTTCCACCGTCCAACAACATCCCCAGTCGAGGTCAGCAGCTCTCCACCTGCACTGTAAACAGTGTTGGTGAAGCACTGCTTCCCCCTCCTGAGGCGTCGGACGGTTTGCCAGAATTTCTTTGAGGCCGACCGATAGTCCTCCTCCATGGCCTCCCCGAACCTCTCCCAGTCTCGAGTTTTTGCCTCTGCAACCACACGAGCTGCGGTACGCTTGGCCTGCAGATACCTGTCAACTGCCTCAGGAGTACTACAAGCCAACAAGGCTTTGTAGCACTCCTTCTTCAGCCTGACGGCATCCCTTACTTCCGGTGTCCACCACCGGGTTCGGGGATTGCCGCCACGACAGGCACCTGAGACCTTGCGACCACAGCTCTGAGCGGCCGCATTGACAATGGAGGCTGAGAACATGGTCCACTCAGACTCAATGTCCCCAGTCTCCCCCGGGAGCTGGGAGAAGCTCTCCCGGAGGTGTGAGTTGAATACCCCTCTGACAGAGGACTCGCAAGACGTTCCCAGCAGACCCTCATGATACGTTTGGGTCTGCCAAGTCTGTCCGGCTTCCTCCTCTGCCAGCGGATCCAACTCACCACCAGGTGATGATCGGTTGACAGCTCCGCCCCTCTCTTAACCCGAGTGTCCACAACACGCGGCCGAAGGTCAGATGACACGACGACAAAGTCGATCATCGACCTCCGGCCTAGGGTGTCCTGGTGCCACGTGCACTGATGGACACCCTTGTGTTGGAACATGGTGTTCGTTATGGACAAACTGTGGCTAGCACAGAAGTCCAATAACAGAACACCGCTCGGATTAAGATCGGGGGGGCCATTCCTCCCGATCACCCCTCTCCAAGTGTCACTGGCGTTGCCCACGTGGGCGTTGAAGTCCCCCAGCAGAACAATGGAGTCCCCGGTGGGTGCACTGTCCAGTACCCTCCCAGGGACTCCAAGAAGGCCGGGTACTCTGCACCGTTGTTTGGCCCGTAGGCCGACACAACAGTGAGAGACCTGTCCCCAACCCGAAGGCGCAGGGACGCGACCCTCTCGTCTACTGGGGTGAACTCCAACACATGGCGGCTGAGCTGTGGGGCTATGAGCAGGCCCACACCCGCTCGCCGCCTCACACCATGGGCAACCCCAGAGAAATGGAGCGTCCAGCCCCTCTCAAGGGTAATGGTTCCAGAGCCCAAGCTGTGCGTGGAGGTGAGGCCGACTATATCTAGTCGGAAACGCTCAACCTCCCGCACAAGCTCGGGCTCCTTCCCCGCCAGCGAGGTGACATTCCATGTCCCCAGCGCCAGAGACCGTGTGCATGGCCTGGGTCGTCCGGGGACCTCTCCCCGACCGCCGCCCAAAACACACTGCACCCGACCCCTATGGTCCTTCCTGCGGGTGGTGGGCCTGCGGGAAGGTGGTTCCACGTTGCCTTTTCGGGCTGGGCCCGGCCGGGTCCCGTGGGCTAAGACCCGGCCACCAGGCGCTCGCCTGCGAGCTCCCACCCCAGGCCTGGCTCCAGGGTGGGGCCCCGGTGACGCCGATCCGGGCGACGTAGCGAACTTCGTTGTTGTAGTCTTCATGGGGCTTCTTGAACCGCACTTTGTCTGACTCGTCACCTAGGACCTGTTTGCCATGGGAGACCCTACCAGGGGCATAAAGCCCCCGACAACATAGCTCCTAGGATCATCCGAGCACTCAAACCCCTCCACCACGTTAAGGTGGCGGTTCAAGGAGGGTCGTTTAGTCTCGTTTAGTCTTGTTTTCGCCGTGTGTTAGTCCTGCTCTAGTCTCGGTCTAGTTCTGGTCCTGGTTCTGCTTTAGTCCTGGTCTAGTTCTGGTCCCGCTCTGGCCCTGCTCCTGCTCTAGCCCTGGTTTAGTCCTGGTTCTGATCCCAGTCCGTGTGTCAGAGTCAGATATGGATCTTGTGACTGTTTTAGTCTTGTTTTATTCCTGTTTTCGCCGTGTGTTAGTCCTGCTCTAGTCCTGGTCTAGTCCTAGTCCTGGTCCTGGTCCTGGTCTAGTCCTGGCTCTGCTCCTGGTCTAGCCCCAGTCTAGTCCTGGTCCTGGTCCCAGTCTGTGTGTCAGAGTCAGATGTGGATCTTGTGACTGTTTTAGTCTTGTTTTAGTCTTGTTTTCACCGTGTGTTAGTCCTGGTCTAGCTTTAGTCCTAGTCTTGCTCTAGTCCTGGTCCTGGTCTAGCTTTATCCTAGTCCTGGTCTAGTCCTGGTCCTGGTTTAGTTCTAGTCCCAGTCCTGGTCCAGTCTAGTCCTAGTCCTGCTCTAGTCCTGGTCCTGCTCTAGTCCTAGTCTAGTCCTGGTCCTGCTCTAGTCCTGGTCCTGGTTTAGTTCTAGTCCCAGTCCTGGTCCCAGTCCGTGCGTCAGAGTCAGATGTGGATCTTGTGACTCTGCGTGTGACAAACAGAAGCTGTAAAAACACATTTTTCTGTCTCATTCTGAGCGTTTCCAAACTGAGGAGCGCGTACCTCTGCTGACGCTCCACTTTCTGAGCCTGTTAAAGCTGCTGATGTCGTGGTTTAGTTTAAACTCAGACTCAGAGCACACTGATGTAGAATAATAAAGATTAATAAAGAATAATCAGTGATATTGATAATGAATCTGGAATGTTCGGCTCATCCAGACACAAACGCTCAGTCCCTCAGGTGTTTCTGTGTTTATGATTTCTCCAGCTGGTGTTTGGACTTGTGTTTGTTTTCTGAAGCTTTGTGCAGACATTGTTTTGAGAGTTTGTGTATTTGTTTTAGTGTGATGTGTTTGTGTTTATTTTATGATTAAACTAAACAACAGTAAGTTAAGACCGTTACATTAGGTCTGGGTAATCTCGTTCGTCTGTTTGTAATAGTTTGATGAGTTTTGAAGCTCGTGTGTGTCGAGTCTTTTGTGCTGCAGCTTCAAGTCAAAGTTTGATTTACAAAAATAATCTGTTTATGAATAAAACATGGATTGAGCAGATTTTCTAAAGCTGTTATTAGTGTTAGAAATGACACACAATGTTCTAATGAATCCATTAGGATGGAAAATCGATCGAAGTTTGCAGCGATTGAATCAAAAGGCCAGAATCGATCAGTTTTGCTCTTATAGCCACTGACTTAAACACACACTGTAGTTGTATAATACACACAAAAATACAAGAACAGTCACAATGTTTGAAGAAACAAAGTAATCGCGATAATTAATCGTGGCATTTTTTCATAATCGTGATAATCGTACGTGACGATAATCACAGTTAAAGCAGCAGGTCTGTGTCTTCATAAGAGAATCTAAAATCTGACTCTGTGAACCCAGTAGAAGCTGTTTTATACTGGAGTTCAACTAAGGCTGGGCATATCATGATACAACTGGAACAGTGAGCTCATCCCTGTGACAATCTGCTTGTTTAAAGAAATTGTGATATCGAGATTTATCAGTTCTCGATTGAATCCATCTGCTCAAACACAGATGACTTTTCTCAGCCTCAGAATTGTCAAGTTTTCTTACAGCAATATTGGGCTGTTTTTTGTTTTGTTTTGTGTTTTTGTCAAAAGAATTTAAAGGTTGTGTTTTTGTCCTGCACTGTCAAGTCATAAAAGAGGTGAATTTTGGCTATTTTCAGATCTCATTAAAAATATAATGGACTTTTAGCATATTTCTAGGTCTAGAAGTTGATATTGATGTTAAAAATGCTATAAACTTGCTTTGTGGAGAACACAATGTTCTAATTTAATGATTATATTAAATATTTTTTATTAAAGGATTGAGGTCAGTTGTTTTAGGATTGGGCTTGTTTTTCTCTGAAAATCTGGCAACACTGATCCGCCTGTGACGACTGGATCTAGACATCGACCGTGAAGAAGGAACTTTCTAAAAAAGCATTTGAAAATAGATAATTTAACAATCGTGATAAAATTGAAATCGTGATATGACTCCAAAAAATTGTGATATAAATGTTTGACCATATCGCCCAGCCCTAAGTTAAACACAGAAAGCTTCATGTGTAAAGTTAATTAATGACTCTGAGACAAAGATAGAACATTAGAACATTATAAACATGTGTTCACTTTGAGTCATTATTGATACTTAGACCAAAATACAATACCTAGTTGTACAAACACAAACTGTACAGATTGTGCACTAATACTAGTGATGGGAAGATTAGCCGATTTGCACCGATACATCGATGTAAACATGCGCGATGCGAGTGCGTCGGTAGAGAGGAGCTACATCGATGCAGATCGTGTGACAAAAGCAGCCTGCATCGGATTATCAGACTATTTACCGATGAATCTAGATTTTTCACGATTCACTGATGAAAGTGTACTCTACACAGACACACACGCACTCACAAGCTGACGCTGACACGGCTGCAAACGCTGTGTGTTTCTGACATTCCTTATAAGGCTGTTGTGGTTTATTTCATCTGAAGATGTGCCAACAATAGCTCAATCCGTTAAGGCGTTTGTCTCTTCAGTCAAAGCACGCACCTTTCATTCTCAGAAAGCCTGCGTAATAACAAGTGTCCAGTGTGCCTTACCTGTGTATTGTAGAGAAAAGACGTAGTCCATTGAAACTCGCGTTCAGAAGAAGAAGTAGTTTGATTCGCTCCGCAACACGTAGCTATTATCCACCGTGAACGTGCAGGAAAGCTGTGCGTCTGTGCCCAGTAAGAGAGCTGTCCTTCCCGTGTTTATGTCCAAATCTAGACGGTCTGCGTCTTCCCAGCGCGCTGGTCAGTCTGTCCGTGTTTGTTTCAGGCGATTGCGTTTTCCCCGCGCGCTGTTCTCGTCCTCGCTGTTTTATTTCTGTGCACACTGGTTCTGTGAGCACTGGTTCTCCACGCGCTACCGTCCCTCTTTGCCCCTCGTGCGGGTTAGATGCTGCTCCTCTATCGTTGTGAGTTTGGGCCGTAGCTGCGTCCCACGTTCCCTCTCCCGGCCGCACTGACAAACTATACAGGCTTTTCATAAGCTGTATGGGGCAGTTTGATAGTAGACCGAAATAAAGCACTCCAAATGACCCGTTATTTCGCTTTTCCCACATATTTATCGTAACATGTTGCCCCGCTCACAGCAGATCTGTCCAATGAGACGCTGGGTCTCACCATGTAGGCTACATCTATATTATAAAGTCTATTGCACACAGCACTGTGAAAACATGATACAATCCAAACCAAAATAATATATATTATTATTATAATTTTAGAAAGTTAGTAATTTAATTTTCAAGGACGAAGATACTTTTACATGGCTTGAATTATCTGGATATTAATGAATGAATGAATGATTAAACAGACTAAATATTTAGTAAGTATTTGATAAAAACAATGTGAGTGAATCGAGATGCATCGTGATCAGGGGCATATCGAACCGAATCGATCGTTAGCTGTAAGACATGTATCTTAAAAAAATCGTATCGTTGCAAGTGTATCGGGATGCACATCGTATCGGACAAAGATCCAAGATTCCCATCACTAACTAATACATTATAAATCTTATGTGCAGTAAATTATCGTGATAATATCGTTAATCGCGATTATTTGGTCAGTAATTGTGAGTGTAATTTTAAATATCATCCCAGGCCTGAACTAGTGCCAGACCTGACTGAATGTGTTTTATTATCTGAGTTAACGACTGATGGGTTAAAGACTCTAAATATAGACACTAAATATGACTGTTTGAATGTTGATAAAAACACAAGTGCTCTAACAACAGTGGCTTGTTTGAAGTGTCATGTGTTAAGGTTTATTTTGTGTCTAATATAGATAAACTAACAAATCAAACAAAATCGAAAACTGAATCTAATCGTGACTTTAGTGAATCGTCTCATCCTTTGAATCCATTATTTAAATCACTTTATTTATGGCTGAGGTCGCTTGTTTTCTGTGTAAATCTGTCCACACTGGTCAGTCTGTGTTCTTCTGAGTGAGTGACAGATGCATTTAACCAATCACAGTCAAGCAGGAACTCATTGTTTTTACCTCAAAGACAAAAGACAAGAGTCGACAAGAACTGTGATCTGTCTCCAGGAAAATCATGATCAGAAGTGTTTTATCGCCCAGCCCTACGTTACATAATGTGATCCAAACATTATAATTATCATTTGTGCCGAGTGATTAAAGAACATTTATCCATTAGTCTGTTGTTGTTGTCAATCAGTCTTAAAAAAGTTGTATATTTGTACTTAGTGCAAGTATTACTCTTATATTTATTTACAAAACGTGTGTCTGCTGCGCTTGTGTTTGATTAAATATCATAACAAATGAACAAAACAAAAGAATCACTTTAGATTTTACAGAAATGTGGTTGAAATAAAGAGAATTAGCTACACTAGGGGTCCCCAACCACCGGTCCAGGCCCAAAACCGGTCCGCGGGCCATCTGCTCCCGGGCCCCAGAGGATTCTTCAATATTTATTTATTTTATAGTCTATCACTTCTTCTTGTGCTTTACTTTACCAATATAGTGCCACTTAATCCAATAACAGCAAATTCAAGCAAAAGTGAGCAAAAAATATACACAATAATTGTTTTTTCGCATTTACATTGTTGTTATCGGTGCTACCCAACCTCGACCGGTCCCTGGAAAAGAAACTTGTGGTTGTACCGGTCTTTACAAGAAAAAAGGTTGGGTACCGCTGAGCTACACCAATGATTCCGGCCCTTCACCTTTTGTCTGGATCTGAACGTGGCCCTCGGAAAATGATAATATGGAGTTTATTGAAAATCAGCTCAAATATAGTTCGTTGTCGTCACGAAAATGCACCAGAGTAGATTCTGCAGCTCGAGCAAATATTGTACCTGCTGCACCGCCATGTTGCAGTGTGTAAGCGAGCATACGCAGTGGAATTAAGTGTTACATGGTCTTTTTTAAAAGCGGAATTAAGTTTATTCAGAATTAAATTATCTTTATTCGTAATTAAAGCTGTCAAAGTAAACGGGACAAGTGTGTTGAGAGAGTTGGCTGTTTCGCCTCCTACCTCTCTGAGAAGGTTTAGGTTCTGGAGCAGCTCTCTGTCCGGTGAAGATCTGTAGAAGGTAAAACAGACCAACAGTGACGGATGATTCAGAGAGTAGAGAGAAGAAGAGACCTGACCTGTGTGAAACAGAACCAAAGATTAGCACAGATACTTCAACATCCAGAAAGTGCGAGCTCATCAGAGGGAAAGATAAACAGCCCGATCTTGCCCTTTTGTCTTAGCCTTGGTCTTAGCCTTGGTCTTAATTATTATACACTGTCAGTGTAGAAGTGTGGCTCCACCAGATGTGAGGACAGTTTCCTTCAGTGAACCTGACACATGCTCACGCCTGTGACAATGAGCAGCTGCTTTAGGATCACAGGCAAAGAGAACTGTAGCAGCAGCTTCAGTTGAAAAAAACCTGTAATAATAGAAATCTATTTGGTGAAAGTCTATTTACTTGACAGACTTTAACAACTTTGTCTAAAAATGTGTCTTTTCTTTTACATAAAGCTTGTTGACTTAATAGAAAAGATAATCAGATGTGAGAGTGAACATGGGTCAGTGAAAGGCCAAAGAGGCCAACATTTTTTTAACGCGTTGACACGTAAAAAATGGTTTAAAAATACATGATGGCCTCTTTGGCCTTCCATAGCATTCACACTGACCCATGTTCACTCTCACATCTGGCTGGAGCCACACCTTCTACACTGACAGTGTATAGAGCTTGGAGAGAGCCACTAGTGGCCAACAGAGGAATAATTAAGACCAAGGCTAAGACCGGCCAGTACTTCTCAAATAGTGGGGTGCGCCCCCTGGGGGGCGTGATGCGATGCCAGGGGGGGGCGCGTAACAGTCCACTAGATCAATAAGCTCCAGCCCTATCGGTCCTGAATCAGCGCGTTTCATAAAATCTGTCCCGTTCACGCGCCTTGTCTGTCCTGCTTTGATCGTGGTGCTGGTGTCGGTACATTTCCACGTTTGCGTCTCTCCGCTTGTGTTTGTGGCAGCGGTCCGGGCTTCTCGCGCACCGCGCCAGACACACACAGGTGAAGAGAACGGCCCCGGCACCGCGCGCTCGCTCAACCGGGACAGAGCAGCGTCAACAAGCCCGAGGTCGCGTGTCCGCGGTAAAACGCCTGATCTGCCACATCATTTCACCAACTTTACTCCACACAGACGGTACGACTCTGATCACTTGTGGAATAAACAGCGCCCAGCGCCGCTTTCAAAGCCTTTTCTATTCAGCCTGTGAAGCTGACTACACTGTAAAATAACACTGCAAAAAATATGAATAAAAAAATATATATATATTGCAAAGTGTAAACGTACAAAATAAAGTTAATATTTGTTGAACTTTGTTTCAAGTTGATACTGATTTTTTCTTTTGTTAATGTTTAAAAGATACACTTTTAGATATACTTATACACTTTTTATAGATAATAATCTGATTTTTAGTCACCGCGGTGAGTAGGGGGGGGGGCACGAAACATTTTCTCTTTCCCAGGGGGGGCGCGGCAAAAAATAATTGAGAAGCACTGGGCTAAGACAAAAGGGCAAGATCGGGCTGATAGAGTTTAAAGAGAAGCTAAACCCTATAAACTACTTTCTTTGGTTGCTAAACTGTGTATTGTGTTTAAAATGCATTGCCTACTGTTTTAGAGTCATTTTTAGTGCAAACACACAAGTTTCAGGTGAAAATAGTCACAAATGTCTGTGTCTCTGGCTGTATTTCTAGACTCTATGTGACATCAGTGTATTTTTCACTCAAAACTGAGCGTTAATTACAGACACCAGCTGTTAGACCAATCACACGGCTGCTCTCCTCTCTAAGCCCCGCCTTTTCTCTTTTCCCAACGCTTTCCCAATGTGTTCGTGGGAGAGTTTAGTGAGTTTCACTTTAACAACAAACATAATGTAACCAAAATCAGAGTCACCAATAGGAGCCACGATATCACATTTTAGTGTTACGATTATTGTGAGACAAAATTATCACGATTTAGCGATTATTCACAATTATGACCAAATATCATTCTCATTGTCAAACTTGTCACTTTCCTCAAGTTTGTGACCAATTTTATTAAATCAAATTCTCCTAATGGAAATAAATGGTAATGTCACAAAAACTTTTGTTTTAAAAATCTTATTATTGCATCTAAAATGTTAAAATGCTTATGGATTTAAACTTAATTTGCTTCATAATGATTATTATTCATTTGTTTATTATTACAATTTTTTCTGCTTTTTTTAATTTTGACTTTCTGCTGTTTGTTGATTCGAATATTTGATTTTAAATCACAAAACATAATATCGGTGATTTTTCTGTAACTGATATTTTGTTTCTGAGAGTGAACTATAAGAATAATTTTACTTCTAAACCTGCCACTATTATTATTGTTCGATTATTATTATGTTAATTTTTTGTTCTTGCGATTATATTGTGACTTGTATAATCACGATTATTGATTAACCTGATAATCTTGACATCCCTGGGTGCCAAGTCTGCTTCTTTACAGCGACTTTGGGCTTCTTTTTTGGAAAGTCTTTGTGGATTTTGACAGTCGCAGGTGGTGTTTTGAACTTGCTCCTGAGAGGCACTTTGACGTCATAAACGAGCTGCTGTTTGCATTTTGATTCACAAAAATATACCCACTAATGACACAATTATGGAATTTTAGCATAGTCTTTATTAATGTTAAAATACAATTTAAAATATGCCACAATTATTAACTATTTTTTGTTGACAGATAATGTAAATTTTTTGTTAATAATGTTAATTAATTGAATTTGAATTACTTTTAAATTGAAGCGCTTGTTTTGGGCTTTTTTTCGAAGGCTAGGTCGCTTGTTTCGCTCTGAAAATCTGGCAACCCTGTTTAGGGCGCGAGCTTCACTTTAACCACGACATAACGCGACCAAATACGAACATAATCCAGACAGTCCGACGCTCAGGTGAGTCGCTTTAGCCACGGAGAGATTCTGTGTTTGTATCTACTGTTGGGTCTCGTTTGAGGCTTTATTTTGGGAGAAATTAACGAGAAGAGTGAAGTTTACTGTCAGTTTACTTTGTAGTTTTCTCCTTCAGTGAAGCTAGCGTTTAGCGTTAGCACGATGACGCTAGTCCGACCGAGAATAATACACCGAAACTAACCACAAATACTCGCTAAAGTTCAGTGACAGTCACGTAGATTCACGTTCAATAATAATGATAAGACACTAGTGCAAATACAAGCTCTAAACTCCGCTGATAAAGGCTTTAAACTGCAGTAAACAATGGAGTTAGCACCAGCGCTAACAGGAGTAGCTTCATTCAATGCAAAGTAATGGAGCGCTAGCGCTAGCATGCTAGTCCCGGTACAACAAACAAACACTCACCAGTTTCTCTTTAAACCACTCGGTTTTACAGCAGAGATGCATCAAACTCCACCGTGTTAGGGGCGGCTGTGAGGCTGAGAGGCGTGTCAGTCCATGTACGGTCATAAAAGTGCAAAACTCAAACATTATTCAGCTAAACTCTCACCTGTAGCTGCTCTTAACCAGGCACTGTCATTGCCACTTTGTACCGGAAGCACACTTCGTACCTTTAGCTTACTTCTTTTACATTGTTTTATTTGTTTTAAATTTTAAATTAAACACAGACGAAACTAAACTGTTAAACGTAAAGCCCCCATACAGATTAAAACAAAGCATTTACTTGTAAAGTGAGATTATTACTATTTTAAAACCGTAAATGCCCGATTAAGCTAGTTCCGGCTGCTAACTGCTAGCTTAAAACGGCGATAATTAAGTGCGGCGTTTTGGGCTTTCTTTTGGCAACCTTTGTGAGATACATAAATAAATATCAGTATAAATGAATAATATCAATTGTACACTTACAAATAATGTGTTTAAAAGACGTAATTTCGGCCGGCGCATGCGCAGTTGCTCTAAAAGGTACGAAGTGGGCAGAGGTACAAAGTGGCAATGACAGGCACACCGAGACACGCTAACGGAACGGGCGCCATCTTGAAAAACGTGACTACGCAGCGGAAATTCTCGTGTGAGCGCTACAGTCTCGCGAGATTTGGAACACAAAAAAAAAAAAAGGCAGAGGAGCACAGAAATGACAAAAATAACCCCGGTTACTCTGCTCAGTCCTCTTCATCTGTCTGAAATATTATAATATTCAGTGTTGGGTTAGTTACTCTAAAACTGTCGTACATTAGCCTATATATTACTAATTACAGGGAGAAAAAACATTGTATTACAATATTACTGTGAGTTACTGTGAGGTAATCACACATTTGTCTAGACTTTGTACAACACTGATCCTGTTACATTTACATTTGTTTACTGGTTAATTTATATAAATGTCACGTCACAACACATTCTCCTTCATAATTTTTGTTCACTTTAGCCACAGAACAGTATTTTAAATGATGTTTTGGTTCTGAAGTGTCCTGATAAGAATAAAAGCATTCATTTATATAAAGTATTGAGTATTCGATTGTAAATGTATTATTTCAAATTTTTACATGTTGAAGTTACACTACTGAAAAGTGGAATATATTACATAGTGACTCCCAACACTGGTGATATTGTGAATCACATGAACACAACCTATTGTCGGACAAATGTGGAAAACTAATCACAAAACATTACTTCATGGTCTCAGGTGAAAGAATATTTTCATAGTTTTTTGTGCATTTTTTCAATGTTTAAAGGTTGTATGGAGGATTTTCTAAAAGTGGTTTGTTGTCCGTCTGGGTCAAAAACAGTTGTATAGATTTGTACTTATGCTAAACAAAAAAGAATAGGCTGTGTGCACGGAATTTCAATTGGCTTGCGATTGTTCAAAAATGCTAACTTCTGTACGCGTCTTTATTTTTCCCAACACAGTTATGCCGCTTCCTGGTTAGCATACCTTTCCCAAATCCCTAAACTTAACCAAGTTAACTTAACCTAACCCTAATCCTAACCCTAACCTTAACCAAATCCCTTAGGTAAATATTTTAAACTATAAACTTTTGCTAGCATAGCCACCAATGCAAAGTGATTGTGTCTGGCATAACTGGTTGGAAAAAAAAATCAGCCTTCTGTACATACAACCATTTCCTTTAGCGTTAGCATTTAGACACAACATGTCTCTTTTTTAAACACACAAGTGTCTCTGGTGAAATCTCCTCTGATATGTAAAGTCTTTAACATGTTTTCTGTAACATTCACCACAACTGTCTGATCTAAAGAGGATTTATTTATATTAAACTGATGGAATGACAACCTCATTGAGAGAATTGAACAGGAAGTGTTTGTGTGTACAGGATGTAGTATTTTAAACCAAAACAAGACAACTGCACTCAGCCAATTATTCAAATATATAAACTGTGGACATGATGAGGCCAGTAAAACGCTGACAATAGATAACGAGGTACCTCGTTATCTATTGGTCTGTGAACCTGTCAATCAAACCCTCAGTGTTCCTCAGTATCTCATTGGTCCAGTTACAGTGAAGGGCGTGGCCCTGGTAGGAGAAAACACATGAGCATCATTGAAAAACAACAAACAGCTGTTGGATTTGAAAAATCCTCCAAACACCTTTAATATTCAGTCTTTGGATCTCTCAAAACAACATTCACAATATTATCTAAAACTCGATAAATTGCCCAGCTCTGATTGAAAATAACCCAGAAGGACTTTTAGGAGATTTTAAACTCGAAAAGGTCTGATTTGTTTTCTGTCTCTGTCCCTAAGTTCAAGTTGAATATTTGCAGCAGGTTTGATGTTTTCAGGAGTTTTATTCAGACAGAAGCAGCGACTGAATCTGAAAAGTCTTGTCTTTGTTTAACGTCTCGCTCACTTCAGTGTAAGAGCAGAGGTCACAGGTCAGAGGTCAGAGGTCGGAGACGTGACCAGGATCAGCCTCACATCACCAGAGAGACGTGAGAGTCAGATTTACACAATCATTCATCATCTGTGGCTTAACCGCTGTAAAAGTCTGATTATAGAGCTGGACACAAACGGACATTTTTGTCTTTAAAAGTGTTTGTGGAGTGAGACAAACGAAGCTGCGTCGACTAAAGACACTAAAGTTTGTCTTTAAAAGTGTTTGTGGAATGAGACAAACGCAGCTGCGTCGACTAAAGACTCTAAAGTTTGTCCTAAAGTCTCCTGCAGCAGCTCAGACTCACAGGTTTGTGACTAAACTCATATTTAAAAAGAGAAAATGCAGCTGAACCAGATTTTCACGTTGAAGATTCTACTGTGACGGTGTTTGTGAATGAACCAGTCTAAAGTCTCTGTGCAGGACTAGACCTGGACTCAGACCAGACCCACAGACCAGAGACACAGTCCAGGCCTCGGTCTCTGTCTAAACAAACACGCCGAGTCCAAATATGGTCCTGGTCCTGGTCCAGACCGGCTTTGGTCCTGATAAGTCAGATAAATCCAGACTCTTCATGTTCAACAACTTCCACTGACGACGAGAACGCTGATAAAGACTAAAGAGAGAGAACAAGAAGGAGAGAGAGAGAGAGAGGGAAGAGAGGAGGGAGGGAGAGAGAGAGGAAGAAGGAAACTAGAGAGGGAGAAAGAAAGAAAGAAAAGAAAGAAGAGAGGAGAAAAAACAGAGAGACTGACGAGGACGAGGCTGATAAAGACAAAGAGAGAGAACAAGAAGAGTTAAACGGAAAGAGAGAAGAGAAAGGAAGAAGAGAGGAGGAAAATGGAGAGAGAGAAGGAAAGGAATAAAGAGGAGAGGAGAGAAAGAGAGGAAAGAGGAAGGGAGAAAGAAGGAAGGAGAGAGGAGAATCAGAGAGAAAGGAAAGAAAGAGAGGAGAAAGACAGACAGAGAGAAAGAGTAGAGAAAGGAAAGAAGAAGAGAGAAGCAAAAGAAAGAAGAGAAGATGGGAGGGGAGAGAAGGAAAGAGGATATATGAGAAGCGAGAAAGGGAGGAGAGAGTGAAAGAATAGAGGAGAGAAGGAAGAAAGAAGATGGGAGGAAAGAATGGGAAATGGGAGAAACAGAGAAAAAGAGAGAATAGAGAAAGGGTAAGGAAAGAAGAGAGGGGAGGAGAGAGAGGGAGGAGAGAGAGGGAAAGAATAGAGGGGAAGAGGGAGGAGAGAAAGAGAGAGAAAGAAAGATAGAGAAGAAGAGGGAGGAGAGAAAGAGGGAGAAGAGAGAGAGATAGTTTTTCTTTTTTCTAACAGACTGATCAGCTCCATCACTGATCAATACTTCAAACAGTTTAGAGCTGAAGCACTTTAAAGCCACTGAAACTGAACCAAACCAAAAACCAAACCAGTATTGATTATCTCTCTATAACCCCCCCACAACTGTTGTGTTATCTCTGTTTCCTCTTTCTCTCTCTCTCTCTATCTCTCTTTTCTCTCTCTCTCCTCCCTCCCTCTCTGCTCCCCTCTCTCTTCTCTCCTCTCTCTCTCTCTCTCTCTCTCTCTCCTCTCTCTCCTCTCTCCTCTCTCTTATTTCTTCTCTCTCACCCCCTCCTCTCTCCCCCTCTCCCCCCTCTCCTCTCTCTCTCTCTCCTCTCCCCTCTCTCTCTCCTCTCTCTCTCCTCTCTCCCTCTCTCTCTCTCCTCTCTCTCTCCTCTTCTCCCTCTCCTCTCTCTCTCTCTCCTCTCTCTCTCTCTCTCTCTCTCTCTCTTCTCTCTCTCTCTCTCTCTCTCTCTCTCTCTCTCTCTCTCTTCTCTCTCTCTCCCTCTCTCTCCTCTCTCCATCTCCTCTCTCTCTCTCTCTCTTAGAGCTCACTGATTGGCTGTCGCTGCTCCGTACTCTTCTATACGTTGTGTCGTGATGTGGTCGTGTTAATCCGCCGGAGGAAATAGTTTCGGTTTAATTAAACACACAGATCAGTGACCTTTGACCTTTCTCATATTATGGACTCGTGATTAAACAGATGAGCTTTAACACCAGTTTCACCAAAACTACTCCACTGGTCAGGAGAGAGAGAGGGGCGGAGTCTGGAGAGAGAGGGGCGGAGTCAGAGGAGTCCAGAGCCGTGTGATTGGTCGTTCAGTGGAGCTGCATGATTTGTATATGTCAAACTGTCATACAATCGGCCATTTTCACGTTGCTGCGGCTATGCTAGCTCCAGTTTGCAGACACCTGTGGATAGTTTTCTTCTTGTCTCGTTCATTCCTTTTTGGGGAGTTTGCCGAGATGCACTAATATTAATTAATATTTAAACAATTCAAAGCAGAGAGCAGATTTTAACTAGATAAGCACGGGCACACGAGTTCAAAGCTTCACATACCAGAGAAAGACTGTGTGTTTAGAAA
This sequence comes from Mugilogobius chulae, assembly GCA_038363315.1. Taxonomy (NCBI): domain Eukaryota; kingdom Metazoa; phylum Chordata; class Actinopteri; order Gobiiformes; family Gobiidae; genus Mugilogobius; species Mugilogobius chulae. The sequence goes on from JBBPFD010000290.1 coordinate 37,585, forward strand.
AGTGTAAGTTTTGGGTGCAATGCTAAATGCTAAAATAAATATAGCTCAAATATAAAAGCAGACAATTTGATAAAAACATGACATCCTCGGCTGAGTGTTTTTGTATAAAGCTAGTTCAGTTTGTAGAGTTATTTTAACATTAATAAATACATTAAATGCAGGTTAACATTAGCTTCAGAGACAAAACGTCACATTTTATAAACACATGGTGCAGTATTTACCTCGTATGTGAAGCTCTGAACTGGTCTGGCTGGAGCTTGTGGTCCAGTTTGGGTCAGTTTTAATTAGTTTACGGCGTTTGAGTGAGTCTCCTGAGGGAATGAATAGAACCGGAAACAACGACCCGCTGGTTTATTCACACCGGAACTATAGCCAAGCCGCGCAAAGAGAAAAGGTCCGATTGTGTCCTTGTGGCGTTTCAGTGAGCGATGTGAGTGTAGCCTCTACCTGAGACAAAGTTTCCACACATCTCTTTCCCCCAAATCCAGCTGATGTTGCCCAAACTCTGCGTGTTATTTCAGTGTCTTTGTGCATAAAAAAACAGTCCTTCATTCATTCCTCTGCAAGTCCTCGATCGTCTGTGAACGGCTTTAAACGCTTTATTATTTGCAATGAAAGCCAATGATTCTGTCCAGAAACTGTTGAATCTGCTGTTATGTATTTCTGTTTCCCTTTGGATCCATGGCTCTGACGCACCTGCTGTTTGGTTTGTTTACAACGCGCGCGGCGCTGAAAGAAAACAATGTCGCGCGGCTGTGACGTAAATCTTCGTTGACAGAAATGTTGAATTAAAGATTTATTCTGCACATTTTTATAGCATCGGAAAACTAAGAGTTTGACATATTTTCCTCCTGAGAAATTCTATAAAACATTGGCACAATTTTTCACTTTCATTATTTTTGACTGAGCTCTAGGGAGCCACTAGGGGGCACTAAAGAGCCGCATGTGGCTCCGAGCCGCAGGTTGCCGACCCCGGCTAGTCCCACTGCTGCTCTGATCTGTTGGTTTTGATTGACGCTGGGTTTGTTTTGGTTGGCTTTGTTCTTTAGTGCATTGTTGTTTTCTTTTGTATTTGTCGCAATGAACAAAATCGACTTCTGGATCATGATATCTCTGTATTAGATAGTTTTTGCAGTTCAACATCAGACCCAGCCCATAGAAAAAATCTGGCCCATTGTCCCTGATGTGAGCTGTCTGAACATATATTTAATCTACAAATATATTTTTTATTATTATTATGCAGAAATATTGAGTTGTTTGTGAGATAACTATGAGACTCTGACATTTCCTTTAATTGAGCAGCTTTAGTTTTGAGCTCAAGTCCAGCTCTGTTCAGTCTGACTTATTCATCACTTCACCTGCTCCGGATCAAAACCACAAGCCCGCCCCTCCAGATCAAACCGCTCTAAGCCCGCCCCTCTGCTCTGGGGCTCGTTGTGAGGCTCATTAACACAGATGTGCAGACTTCAGAGGAAACACACTTTAACCCTTTAATCACCTCTGAGTTTAACCTTCTCTGTAGAAAAACTGATGCGTACTTTCTCTCTGAGCTGTGATTGGTCCCAGAGTTTAAGCTTCAGGAGTTTTCTCTAAAGTGTGGTCGTCTCTTTCAGTCAGTTTTAGCTCCTCCCACTTTACCCTTTGTGTCAGATTCCGAGTCTGAAACCCGAGCCTGCTTTAGTCCAGGTCTAATCCTGCTCCTGTCCTGCTTTAGTCCAGGTTTAATCCTACTCCTGTCCTGCTTTAGTCCAGTTATCCTGTTAGTCCTGCTTTAGTCCAGGTTTAATCCTGCTTTCCTGTCCTGCTTTAGTCCAGGTTTAATCCAGGTTGAGGCCAGGCTTTAGTCCAGGTTTAATCCTGCTCCTGTCCTGCTTTAGTTCAGGTCTAATCCTGCTCCTGTCCTGCTTTAGTCCAGGTTTAGTCCTGCTCCTGTCCTGCTTTAGTCCAGGTTAATCCTGCTCCTGTCCTGCTTTTTAGTCCAGGTTTAATCCTGCTCCTGTCCTGCTTTTAGTCCAGGTTTAATCCAAGTCCTTTAGAGGTTATCCAAGTTTAGACCAGGTTTAGTCCCGGTTTTAGTCCAGGCTTAGTCCTGGTTCAGACCTGCTTTAGTCCAGGTTTAATCCTGCTCCTGTCCGGCTTTAGTCCTGGTTTAATCCAAGTTTAGACCAGGTTTAGTCCAGGTTTAATCCAGGTTCAGACGAGACTTTAGTCCAGGTTTAATCCAAGTTTAGACCAGGTTTAGGCCCGGTTTTAGTCCAGGCTTAGTCCTGGTTCAGACCTGCTTTAGTCCAGGCTTTAGTCCAAGTTCAGACCAGGCTTTTGTAACACTTTAGAACCAGGTTTACCCCAGGTTCAGACTTGGATCTTTGTGGGTTTAATCCTTCTTCAGTCTTGCTTTAGTCCAGGTTTTGGAACAGATTTAGTCCAAGTTTTAGACCAGCATGAGACCGACTTCAGACCAAACTTGAGTCCTGGTTCAGACCCCGGTTTAGTCCAGGTTTAATCCAGGTTCAGACCAGGTTTAGTCCCGGTCCAGACCTGGTCTTTGTGGGTTTAATCCTTCATCAATCCTGCTCTAGTCCAGAAGATTTTGGAACAGATTTACCAGTTTTAGACCAAACTTGAGTCCTGGTTCAGACCTGCTTTAGTCCAGGCTTAAGTTCAGGTTTAATCCAGGTTAAAACCAGGTTTAGTCCCGGTCCAGACCTGGTCTTTGTGGGTCTAATCCGGGGCCTCAGTGGAATCTCTGGGAATCTCACAGTGAGTTTTAGGATCTGGTCTTCAGCAGGATCGTAACCAGATCAAACACTGGACCAGAGCCTGGTTTAAGACCCGGACTTGGACTAAAACACAAGACCAGTCCAGATCTGAGTCTTTGTTAAAACAAACATGAGACACTAGAATGATCAATGAACTTATTGATCCTTTTCAATCAGCTGTGGTTTTGTCCTGAGTCTGATTCACTTTCACTTCTTCCTTCCTCTACTCGTCTCCTTCCCTTGTCTCCTCTCCTCCTCTCCTCTTCTATATTCTCCTTCTCTTGTTCCTCATCTCCTTCCCTCCTCTCCTTCCCTTCTCTCCTTCCCTCCTCTCCTTGTCTCCTCTTGTCTCCTTCTCTCCTCTATAGTCTCCTCGTCTCTTTCCTTCCTCTCCTTCCCTGTCTCTTGTTCTCCTCATTTCTTTCCCTTCTCTTCCTCCTCTCCTTTGTCTCCTTCTTTTCTCTCCTCCTCTCCTCATCTCCTTTCTTCATCTCCTTCCCTAGTCTCCGTGTCTCCTTTCCTCGTTTTCTTCCTTGCTTCCTCACTTGTCTCCTTCCTTCCTCACTTGTCTTCCTTCCTTCCTTCCTCACTTGTCCCTTCCTTCCTTCCTCTTGTCTCCTTCCTTCCTTCCTTTCTTGTCTCCTCCTTGCTTCCTTCCTTGCTTCCTCACTTGTCTCCTTCCTTGCCTCCTCATTGTCTCCTTGCCTCCTCACTTGTCTCCTTCTTGCTTCCTCACTTGTCTCCTTCCCTCCTCTCGTTGTCTCCTTGTCTATTCTCTTCCTCCCCTTTCTTCCTCTCCTTCTCTTGTCTCCTTCCTTGTTTCCTCACTGTCTCCTTCCTCACTTGCTCCTTTCCTTGCTTCCTCACTTGTCTCCTTCCTCCACTTGTTCCTTCCTTGTCTCCTTCCTCACTTGTCTCTTTCATTGTTCTCCTCTCTTGCTTCCTCTCTTGTCTCTACTTGTCTCCTCACTTTGCTTCCTTCCTCACTTGTCTCCTTCCTTGCTTCCTCACCGTCGTTCCTTCCTTGCTTCCTCACTCGTTTCCTTTGTTAATTCTCTTTATCTCAGTTCAACATAATTACTTTTTGCTCCAGTCTTTAGTGTTTGAAATGGGATTGTTCCGCTGTTTGGATTCAGAAAAGAGAC